>JASAMX010030093.1:0-22990 GCA_030248175.1 Microlaimidae sp. YZB2_3 | reverse complement strand
GGCCCCTGGGGCCTGTTTCATAAAAATATGGGACTTGAAATTACAAGTTTATCAATAACTTTTTTTATTCTGAACCATTTGCGTTGAAATTTGAAATGAAAAAAGATTATATGCCATGTGCAAACTATTTAAATTTTCATGTACGTAGCTGTTGTGTGTTTAAAGTTATTCCATTTTAAACTTTGGCCACTTGTAATTTTTTACAAGTTCTCAAAAGAAAAAATTACCCTACGCGGAGTAGGGTAAATTTTTCTTTTGAGAACTTGTAAAAAATTACAAGTGGCCAAAGTTTAAAACTGGAATAACTTTATACACACAACAGCTACGTACATGAAATTTTAAATAGTTTGCACATGGCATATAATCTTTTTTTATTTCAAATTTCAACGCAAATGGTTCAGAATAAAAAAAGTTATTGATAGATTTGTAATTTACGAAGACCAGTATTTTATGAAACAGGCCCCTGGTGTAATTTCCAAGTTTGCTAAGATAGAGTTAATTTAAATTTACGGCCGGCCTGCATCAGAAAGTTTAAAAAATGAACAAAAAAATTAAACTTCACTGACTAAAATAATTGTGTTAAACAAAAATGTACGAAATACCGTTTTGTTGAAAGTAGTTTTTGTTGCAACGATATAATATTTTAATTAGTTCGAAACTCTTAGGGCTTCAAGTAAAACTTTTAATGAATTGGAGGAATATTCTTAGGATAGAAAACGAAAAATAATGATCAAAACTTTTAGTGTATGCAAATTAATTAGTGATTTTTTACCCGTCAATATCATGCTCTGGAACTCCGGTCATTTAGAGAGGAAAAAGCTCCGAAGCTCCACTCCTTAAATAAGCGATTTTAAGCTTACTTAAGCTTGAAGATTGCTTTTGTAGTTAGTTTTGGAGAGGGTTTAATAGTACTGCAAAACCAACTAACCATCTAAGGATTTTGCTCAATAACTAGCCCTAAGTTATTTTTTTTAATTCCATGTAATTCTATCTTTAAGCAATCTTATAATGGGATTTGAGTTGTTTTCAAATATATATTAAAAACCGTTTTCCTTTTTTTAGTTTGCACAAAGCAGGATAATAATATAATTTTAATAGCTTTGCTGACTGGATTTTATTTTTGAAATTTATAAATATTTTTAGCTCGCAATACAGTGTTTGCAGAGTTGTTTAGCTGTTGATTTAAAATCGACGGAAATAGAAGTAGTTACCGTAACAAAAGAAAATCCCTTATTTAGGTATGTTTTTAAGCAATATTTATTTTGTTTTTTTATAAAAATGAATTCGGTTTTGGATTGTCCTAAAATTCAAGTTTTTTCGTTTTATTATTACAAAGTAGAGACTAGACAATTATTATTATTGTAAAGTAATGTTTAAATTTAAAAAAATTCCATCATTATTTAAGTATCGTTTACTGAACTTAATTTAAAATATAATTGTTTTTTATTAAATTAAATAAACGACAAAAACAAAATTCATGTGTTAACACATCATCAGACCTGTGCACTGCCCCCGGGGTTAAAACGGGGGGGGGAGGGCAATTTCAAAATGTAGGGGCACGGGGGGCAACTTTTTTGAACCGGGGGTAAGCAGAGGGAAAGAAAAAAAAAAGAAAAAAAAGGGACAAAAAAAGCGAAAATAAGGTAAAAATAGGTTTAAAATGGCTTAAAATACATTGAAATATGGTAAAAACTGCGAAAAATCGCGATGATGGCGTCATCATAGGTCAAAAATGGCGTCAAAATTTTAGGGTACTTTTTTCATTTTTTGGCGGGGGGGGGCAATAAAACGTGGGAGGCATTTCCAGACCGTGCACAGGTCTGCATCATTTAACCAGTTCCTTTAATTGTCTTTTCCTCTGTTACAACCGTGAAACCTTCGTAAGACGAGACCTATGCCGTACCTCCGTCATACATAATTTTTTGAGCAAGTCGTGCCCAGTGAGCGAGCAAATTAAAATGGTTAAAGCTGTACGGTAGCAATATGCAGATTTTTCTCACGAATCCAGTGTATTACGTATATTTCATTTAAATGCAAAAATTTGCGTTATTGCGTACAGCTTTAACCATTTCAACTTGCTCGCTCACTGGGCACTATTCGCGCACAAAAGTATGACGTAAGTACGATTAGGTCATGCGTAGAGTGTACAGCGGTAAGGTTTACGTACGACACTGGTTGTTGTTGTTGTTGTTGCAACAACAACAACTACGATACGACACTGGTCATACGAAAATACCCCCACCGTGAGACGAAGGTTTCACCTTTGTCGTACAAAGGTTTCACGGTTGTAACGGGGAAAAGGCCATTACAGGAACGGGTTAACACACAATACTTTGTCAGAGTCACGGGGATTCTATACTGATTGTGAGTTTTTAAGTCGTAGTAAGTACAATTTATCGCTAAGGTCTTATACGAATACCGTTTTCAATTAATTTTTTGACGATAAAAACTTAATAATAAAAATTAATTTTATTTTTATTTATTTATTTTCCTTATTAATCTTATTTCAGGCGGTTAGATGGCGATGAAGTCGAGAAGCACTTAACGGCTATTGCGGAAAGAGACTGAACTTAATCTCTATCCTTTATTTTAATTTTAATTGAATTGTTAGTAATAATATCTGTGCCGAATGTTATGTTATTAAATTATAAAAAGCAGATAGTATTATACAAAATAATGTCCAAAAGATTTTAATTAAAAATAAAATATAAATTAAAGAAACAAAATGCAGTTCGCAGAGTTTTTTTTAATAATAATAATAATAACTTATTCAATTTTGGTAACCTCAAATCTTATGCATGGACGATTGACCGATAAGTGAACGAATTAAATCATTCTCAAATCCTATTGTCGCTGTTTTGTGACGTTTATATTTTGTGCACAACAAAGTCAAATTTTGTCTAAAATCGAAGAGAAATGCATTCGACTTCTCAAACTGACTTATTATTAGTTATGATCTACAATGGGATAAAATGTTTGTTTGTTGATTCAGACCAAAACTTAAGTGTCACTCCTAATTTAAAAAAACTAACTAATAAACTCTGCTTTTTAAAATGTAGGGTAACTGACTTAAAATCGGCCGGCCTGAATTTAAGTCACCAGCTGTTATTTTTGCCATGCGCAGTTACGAAATAAATTGCGTATAGCTGGGTAAATGACATGGCGATCCTTCATACACAGTTCATTTCATAACTTTGCGCCTAACAAAATAAACAGCCAGTGGCCAAAATTACGACTGTCCGAAATCAATTACCCTAATTTACATTTTTAGGTAACAGCCGGTTGATCTGTTTTTCAACGGGCTGCTACGTTGTACCGGTTAAATTGGCTGGCTGTTATTTTTTTTATAAAATATAAGTATTTTCTGGAAGAATGTGCAAAGGAAAATTTAAAACTTAGAAGAACCTTTTACTTTATGGATTAATTAAAAAAATAATAATAATAAAGAAACTAAACATAGTTGGAATGATTAATCGTATCACATCACAATAACAGACTAGATAACCGTTTCTTTCTAAGAAAGTTTTTTTTTAAAAATAAATAATTAGAATAAAAATTTAAATTGATCTTCTAAACAATCAAACATAACGGTCCTCTGTTTTTTTTATCAGTAATATGAATAGCAACCATAAATTAAAATTTTATTGCAAAGCTTGTTCGTTTAAAATTCCCTTTGTACATAGTATGTTTATGAGTTATTTTGTTATCTTGTTGAATAATTAAAATTAAAAAATAAAACTTGGTTTTATTAAACTTTGTTGCTTTTTCACACAATTTCGGTATCAGTGCCCATAATAACTATTATTGAGTTTAACCGTGTACCACGACGCCACTGGCGTAATTCAAAAAAAGGATAATTTGCGGTCGTCACCATCCTCTAAAAATTTCTGCCAAGCTAATTTTTGTGGGGGAAGAGGGGGGAGGGCGGGCTGAAAAAAATTCCGAAAACATCTTCCGACCGCTAAATAAAAGCTTTTTGACGACAATAAACTAGTTTGCCAAGTCTTGTTACTGCGCAACAACAACAGCAGAAGGCAGCGGCAGCTGTCCGCAATTGGTTTATGGTTGAGTTGAATTATAATCTGGCAAACGTCGAAAATAAGTATGCAGACATGGGGGGACCAATTTAAATTATGCAGTTACGACGTTTAAAAAAACAAATAAAAACGCAGAATTGTTTTAAATTCCACCTTTTTACAAAATATACAAAAATTAACCAATTTTAGCCCTTGAAAATTTATATTTGGGTTTTTAATTAGGTAATTTGATGTATATTGAAATACGGGTTTTGATCTTTATTATTAAACTGTTTCCGTTAAAAAGTTTTAATGGTTTGATTGTTAAATAGTCGATTCAATTCTGCAATTTTCGAGGTCAACTAAATTTTATTTGCCTATAGCTTTTCCTCCACCAGGCCCGTATACAGAATTGTGGCTTGGGCTTAAGTCCGTTTTTAGGAAGCTTATTTTTCTAAAGTTACTAAAACTAAAATCGTACAATTTTGAATATCCTGTTCTACGTACCCTATACTTTTATGATGTGAAGCTATTTTTACTTTAAATATAGTGAGTTGTAAAAAGTTACTTTTACTTAAAGCAAGAATATATAACACAAGAGAATGTCCGAAGTAAATTTTTGATCAAAATTTTGCGAGAAAAGTCGCACTTTCAAATTCGCGTGCGGCTTTTCTCGCAAAAATCCGCCATTTTCTGCTAGTTTTCCCGCGCTGCGATTTTTAACACAGTGTTAGTTTTCTCGCAATGGGGACTGCGACTTCTTGTGCACTCTATACTGCTTTAGTCGCACTGCAAGTCTGGCTGCACAACAAAAAAATAAAAACAAAGCGGAGCGAAAATTTTGTGTTTAAATAAGTAAAAGTCGTTTTTTTACGTATAAATGTCAAAACTTTTTAGTTTTAATGAAATAAACTAAATTTTCATCATTTTAAATTTAAATAAAGCTAGATTTGAAGTGTTTTACTCCATTGAAAATGACTACCGGCGTCTGTATTTTGTTTGTTGTGCAGCCAGACTCGCAATGCGAAAATAATCGCAGTGCGACTAAAGCAGTATAGAGTGCAAAAGAAGTCGCAGTCACATCTGCGAGAAAACTAACACTGTGTTAAAAATCGCAGCGCGGGAAAACTAGCAGAAAATGGCGGATTTTTGCGAGAAAAGTCGCACATGGATTCGAAAGTGCGACTTTTCTCGCAAAATTTTGGTTAAAAATTTAGTGTACAGTCGGATATTCTCTTGTCTTATATATTCTTGCTTAAACTAATAAAAGTAACGGATTTAGGACTACTTTTACTAGACTTTTAAAATTTCAATTACTTTTACTCTTACTCGAATTTTGAAATTTTAATTACTTTCACTCTTACTCGGATTTTTTTCCTGCAATAACCTAAATTAAGTATAATTTAAGTAATTTTAATGAGTAGATTCCTTATGGGCTTGTTTTAAAATAGTGGCAGAAGAAAGTTTTATGCTGCTAACGCGCTAAAACCATTTATTTTAACCAAACAACTTATTAAACTGATAATTTATACATAAAATTAGGAAAAAAACTTTAGAACAGAACTCTGGAGCTTCAAAAACCCGTGTTTTGCTCCGTTTCAAAATTACTTTTATTTATATTTTTACTTAAAAAAATAGGTCTTACCTTTACTTTTACTTAAATAAAGTTTTGACCTTTACTTTTACTTAAATTTAAAGATCACAGATTAGTCTTACTATACTTAAATTAAAATTTTCCTAATTACTTTTACTTAAAATAATCCAAAATCATTACTTTTTACAACACTATACAAATAGTACGAAAATTTGTAAATATGCCTTGGAATATTGAGTCTAAATTCTAGTGCCTTCTCTGCATACGGGCCCAGTACCATCTGGCGTTAAAAATATAAAACAATAACCTGTTTTTTCTTTATTTTTTGGCAATCGCTAAAATATTTTATAGTAATGTGGGGCGGTCGAACGGCAAAAAAACCTTTCGATCATGCATTAATCATAACTAGAAATTTTAAATTAAATTGATTAATTATTATTATTATTAATATTCTTATAGCCAATTTTTTTTAAAATTTTAAAATAAAAACGGCAAGCGTAAAGAACACGCAAAATTTCATTTTTCCAAAATTGGGGGGGTTAACTTTTTCTCCCCCCCACTTCTGAGTGGGGGGGGGGTTAAACCCATACATGGGCAAGTTGGTCCGGAGTGGGGGGGGTTAAACCCCAAATTAGGGGGGGGTTAAAATCCGAGAAACGCAAAATACCCATATCGTTTTTTTTCTGGAGTGCATTTTACCCATATCGTTTTCGATTTTGAAGGAAAAAATAAGTATAAAACGCTAATTTTAGGTCAAAAAGCCCTTTTTATTGCATTTTTGAGCTTTTTATTGCCTAAAACATTCATTTTGACCTCAAAACTTAAGTTTGAAGCAGTTAGAAGCCATTTTAAAGACATTTTTTTCTTCATTTTTCCAAAATTGGGGGGGAGGTTAACTTTTTCTCCCCCCCCACTTCTGAGTGGTGTGGGGTTAAACCCACCTTCTCAGAATTTGGGGGGGTTAACCCCCCCAACCCCCCCCCCGTGCCCAGGGGGTGTCGAGGGGGTGTCGACCGCACCCTACTCCCCCTTGTTCATCTATGGACTAACCATAAAAATGCTATAAAAACAGCAAGAAAAGGGTGATTTCCACTGAGCTTTTAAAGAGGGACAGAAAACAGAAGTAGACTTCTCTAAAATGAACCGTTATCGATTGTGGTAAGTTAATATTCGGCATGTGAAGTTGCTCATTAAATAAAAAAATACAGACCACGTGATAAATTTTTTTATTCAGTGAACTAATTAGAGAACCCAGTTATTTAGTCCTTTTATAAAGTGTAAAAGTTGATCGCACTCATCTAGTTAAATCCTATCTATGCCAATTTTTTAACCTTTTTGAAATTGCTACGGTACCCGCCTGAAGTTTCTAAGGGAAGGGGACTCATCGGTACCCCCTCTCGAGTTTCGAGAGAGGGGGCCCCATCTTGAGAGGAAAATTTTTTACGAAGATCCCCCGAAATTAAACCTTTCATAATACTTTTCTGTAGGTAAGCATGGTGCCAGCAGCTAAAGGGTGGGGAGGGTTAATTGAGTAATAATTGAGTATAATTCTCACTTTAATTTTAAGAAGGAGGGGGTACCCCCGCTCTAGATTTTTAGGGCGAGGTTGGGTTTAAATTAGACCATACATGGGCACGGGGGGTTAACCCCCCCCCAAAATTCTGAGAAGGCTCCAACTCAGAAGTGGGGGGGGGGGAGAAAAAGTTAACCCCCCCCTCAATTTTGGAAAAATGAGGGGAAAATGTCTTTAAAATGACTTCTAACTGCCACCAAACTTAAGTTTTGAGGTCAAAATGAATGTTTTAAGCAACAAAAAGCTCAAAAATGCAATAAAAAGGGCTTTTTGACCTAAAATTAGCGTTTTTTACCTATTTTTCCTTCAAAATCGAAAAAGATATGGGTGCACTCCTGAAAACAAACGATATGGGTATTTTGCGTTTCTCGGATTTTAACCCCCCCTAATTTGGGGTTTAACCCCCCCCCCACTCCGGTCCAACTTGCCCATGTATGGATTAGACCCAGAGTGAAATAATATAAAATCCAGAAGC
Source organism: Microlaimidae sp. YZB2_3 (assembly GCA_030248175.1). NCBI lineage: Eukaryota > Metazoa > Nematoda > Chromadorea > Desmodorida > Microlaimidae > Microlaimidae sp. YZB2_3. The sequence continues at coordinate 15,332 of JASAMX010030093.1, read as the reverse complement.
GGATCGGTCAGGAGCATACATGAGCACGGAGGAGGGGGTTTTTTAACCCCCCACCCACTCAGAAGTGGGGGGGACAGATAAGGTTAACCCCCCAATTTTGGAAAAATGAAGAAAAAACCCCCTAAATTTTGAGAAGGGGGTTTTTAACCCCCCGTCCACTTATAAGTGGGGGGGAGAAAAGGTTAACCCCCCAATTTTGGAAAAGTGAAGAAAAAAATGTCTTTAAAATGACTTCTAACTGCCTCCAAACTTAAGTTTTGAGCAGAATAAACTTAAGTTTTCAAAATGAATGTTTTAAGCAGTAAAAAAGTTAAAAATGCAATAAAAAGGGCTTTTTGACCCAAAATTATTTTTCCTTTATAATCGAAAAACGATATGGGTAAAATGCACTACAGAAAAAAACGATATGTGTATTTTGCGTTTCTCGGATTTTAACCCCCCCCCCTCACTCCGGACCAACTTGCCCATGTAGGCAGGGGGTGTCATCCAATAAAAAAGCAAAACACTTAAACCATCAATTGCTTTTTTATGGGATAATATTACATTATTTTATGAAGTAAAATTTTCTATTTAGATATAAAAAGGTAGAGACGGGGGGGGTGTGGAGGGGGGGGGGGGGGGGGGGGGGGGTGGGGGGGGGGGGGGGGGTTTTGGTTTGTTTTTTGTGTTTGTTTTTTTTTTTTTTTTTTTTTTTTTGTTCTTTTTTTTGGTTTCCTTTTTTTTCATTTTAGGGGGAGGGGATTTCAGTACAAAAAAAACTTCCAGGGGAGTGGGCTCCAGCCAGCCCCCCCCCACCTTAATTATTAAGGTCATATTACCTATATGGAAAAATTTACCGAGCAATTGCTATAGGCGGCTAAAAATTTTAGGAGGGGTAAAATACCTTTCCCCTCCTAAAATTTCCAGCCGCCTAAAATTTTCTAAATTCAGAAATCAACCAAATTATGATTGTTTGATTTGCTTGATGTGTAGTACTTATTGTTTGTTAAAATTATAGACTTTTTCATTTTACATTAGGCAAGATAAATAGCGAGAAATCTGCATATTATGGAACTTGACCGCTAAACGAAGCGAAGCGAATTTTTTTTGCTTTTTGGTTGTCAATTGTGGTACCAAAACTATTTTTTAGTTTGGTGCCGACCCGCGACCCCGCCGAGCGATTAGTGAGGCGCTAGAAAATTTTGAATTTTTAGCCTCTGAAAACCTCCAAATTTTACCATCTGGCGCGACCATTTCGGGGGGGGGGCTCCACGCTCCACCTCCCTCTGCCCCGTCCAAACACTATCTTTATTTTTCCCCTCGTCCGACCATTTCAGGGGGTGGGGGCGGCTGCCGCCCCGCACCCTGGTTACGTTTCTGTAAAAAGAGTGTCAAAATATCAGACCTGTGCACGGTGTGGAAATGCCCCCTGCTTTATTGAAGGATTTGCCCCCCCCCCGTTTTATCGCCCCCCCCCCCCCCGCCAAAGAATGAAAAAGTACCCTAAAATTATGACGCCATTATCGTAAATTTTTTGCAGTTTTTAGGCTATTTCAATGTATTTTAAGCCATTTTAGACCTATTTTTACCTTATTTTCGCTTTTTGGTCCCTTTTTTCCCTTTTCCCTTCTTTTTTCTTTTTTTTTTCTTTTTTTCCTTCTCCCCTGCTTGCCCCCCCGTTTTATTACCCCGCCGTTTAAAAAAAGTTGCCCCCCCATGCCCTCCCCGTTTTGGAATTGCCTCCCAATAAAACCCGGAGGGCAGAGCACAGGGCTGAAATATGAATTGGTAAAAATTCACGTACTTTGCAAGAAAATTTAAGATAAAAAATACTCTAAATAATTTCAACCGTGCCGTGGGGAAGGGTCCGAGATATAATTCTAGATGAGCATGGGGGTCATGAGAGTCACTGGTGTAAATATCGAAAATTTGGCAGAGGGTGCCTGGATTTTTTTCTTGGAATGTGGTGGGGGCAAAATTTTGATGCCAGTTAGTAGTAGATGGGTGAATTTCACGATACCCTCGGTTCTCACTCACCTATGGCTAAACTTATGTTGATTGAATTCTTATTTTCACATTTTGTTATAGTTTGGGTACAGTATGTTTTCCTTGTGCTGCATAAAGGATTTATTTTCCAAATTTTACAACTATGGCGGTTGGTTGTTTCACGAAAAGGCTGTTGGTCATCCGATAGCCATAATTAACTGCTTAATTGCCGCTTTTGTCATCGCAGTAGGCGGAATTTACGCGTTCAAGGTAAAATCTCTAATTCAAAAAAAAAAACTAATTTAGAAGTTGAGAACAGATTTTATATCAATAACGTTATTAAAACAATAAAAAATACGTTAATAAAATGCTCATCAAAAAGCTTTTAAAGTTGTATTAATTTATGGCTAAAGCAAAGTTCAAGTATGTTTTTTAATAATTTCACGCACCTAGGCATTTAAAAAAAGTTTTTAAATAGTGTTTGATTTTGTTTTAAATTTTGCCAATCCACAGCACACTGATTTTCGCAGATTTTCAAAAACACGTTCAGTTCCATCTTTTAATTTCATGTTTTAAATCAATATCCAACTAGCTTTTATTTAAGCGAATAAGTTTTGAAATTGCGGTTTTTGACAAAAAAAATTTTTTTTTTGTTGAAAAAAACAGCTCAATTTTTTAAACTATTTTTTATTGAATAATTAAAGCTAGTCAGTGTATTGAATTTTAAATTATACAAAAATTGATTTTTAAAGGTGCGGTAGGGAAGGGAGTCAAACTTTTTGTCTTCGATTTTGATAATTTTCTGAAAACATTACCCCTGCACCCACAAAAATTTTTTCAACAAAATACCTTCCGTGGTTCAGAAGTTATTACCCCCAATAAATGGCGTTTTTCGACAATTCTGTACGTGACAGATTGCTCAATGGGTATAACAATTTACGTTACAAATTATGCACTCAAAGAAAGCGGCTACTTTCTACTTTGATTATCAAATCAGTATATCAGCCTTGAACCTTGATCGTTAAGATTGGTGCAATATTTGTCGAAATATTTCGTTTCCCGTACAAAAAAACCCGCAACTTTTTTGTTAAAAACACCAAACGACGGCATTGATTTTGTGAATTTTGTCCAACCTTTCTTTCCTTCAATTCGTGTTTTTAGCAAAGAAATCGAGTTTTTTTTGTACGAAAAACGCAATATCTCGACAAATACTTCGCCAATCTTAACGATCAAGGTACTAAATTAAAGTTGAAAATAGCCGCTTTCTTTGAGTACATAATTTGTAACTTAAATCGTTATACTCATTAAGCAAGTTTTCACATACAAAATTGTCGAAAAACGCCATTTTTGGCGGGGTCATAACTCCTGAACCACTAGAGATATTTCGTCGAAAAAAATTTTGTGGGCTATTGAAGGCAAGGGTAAAGTTTTCTTAAAAATTATTAAAATCAAAGACAAAAAAGTTTGACTCCGCACCGCACCTTTAAACGGTTTGTTAAAATCAACAAGATTTTTACCTCATTCGACAAGATTTTTAAATAAACGTTAAAATCTACGAAAAACAAATTCTTAGCTAGTTTTTTTAGATTTCTTAGTTTATTTCTTTCAATAATTTCTTTTTTTAATATCAGAAGTGTGTTTAATCATAATTTACAGATTGTCCTAGCTAATTAATTATGTTTCACCAAAAGTTTCTAAGATAATTAAACCCTTTCACAGTGTTAAAAAGTTATTGTTAATTAATCAGGTTATTTAATTTTGCTTGTGTTTAACCGAGAGATTGACATTCCCATTCATAAAATTTTGAGAGAATTTGCCACCTCTCAAAACCAAAGCAGTCATTTTGATTTTTATGTGAAATAAAAGCTATTTCAAAGTTTTATTATAAAAATAGTGTTTTGAATAAAAATAAATTTGCTTAATTGTTTTTTTTTATTGATATCAAAATTCAATCTTATATCAATATTCGCTTGTTCAAAATCTTTAAAATGAACAAAAAATGAGTTTTCAAAAAGAGGTTTTTAAATTATTTTGGTAACGTTTCTTTAAGACAAAATAAAGTGAAAAGTACAAAAATTTTCCAGGGGCTTCGCCCCCCCCCCCCGACGACCACCAGGGTCCAGGAGAGTGTTTGTTACATGGCAAGCAAATTTTTTTTTACCAAATCGAAAACTTTACTTATTTTTACTTTTCAAAGTATCGAAACCAGCATCTTACTTAAAACTGAACTTGAATTAATTGTAAAATAAATAATTTTATTTATATGTTGTTTTTTCAATTTTTTTGTGAATTAGGTTTTTTTTTAAATTTAATAAAAAAGTTCTGTATAAATATTGGCTTAAAATATTTTAATGTTAAATAAGCACTTGATTACTTAAGGCTCTCTCTTTCTCTCCTGAACTCCATCACAGATGAACACGGTCTCCGAAACTAGGGATTGGGGGTGTTTACCCCTGGATTATGACATTTCAAAATCTAGATGGGGGTCCTAGGGGGGTCTAACCCATACATGGGCACGAGGAGGAGTTGGGGGGTTGACCCCCCCAAATTCTGAGAAGGGGGGTTTACGTTTAAACCCCACACTCAGAAGTGGGGGGGGAGAAAAGTTTAACCCCCCTAATTTTGGAAAAATGAAGTAAAAAATGTCTTTAAAATAACTTCTAACTGCCTCCAAACTTAAGTTTTGAGTTCAAAATGAATGTTTTAATCAGTAAAGAGCTCAAAAATTCAATAAAAAGGCTTTTTTGACCCAAAATTAGCGTTTTTTACCTATTTTTTCCTTGAAATCGAAAAACGATATATGCAAGTCCGTAGCCAGGGGGGGGATTGGGAGGATTAATCCCCCCTCAAATTCTGGGAAGGCAAAAAATTTCGTAAGGTCCCCCCTTTGGTTTTTTCAAAAATTTAGAAAAAAATTTTTTTTTCCAAATCACTCTGTAATGTATTAAAGCTCACTCTGTAATGTATTAAAGCTATCTAAAATGCATTATTTATAGTGATTTAGGTTCGTAAGAACTCTTATTTATAAAAAAGGAATTATTTATAATTCAAAACATTAGTGCAGTGAGTTTAAAAATATTGTATTTTTGTTTTGTGTGAAAATAAGAAGAGCAAATTTTGGATATTAATAACTGAAGCATTTACTATAAAAACTTAAATTAAATAAAGATTTTTTATTTTTAGAAAACGTTTGTTCTTTTTTATTAAAATAGTAATAAAATACCTAAAACTATTTTGTTTTGTTGTATTTATTTAAAAAAACAACTGAAAATAAATAAAGATTCAGTACTTAAATTTAGGTTTCCTGATGCCTTTTAAAAGCTTAAAATTAAAAAAATTTCCACCCCGGGGGGCATTCTGCCCCCTGGACCCCCCTGACAAGGGGCTCTGCCCCTTGACCCCGCTGGGGGGTTCCCGCCCCCCAGACCGCCCATTTCTGGGAGGCTCCCGCCCCCCAGACCCCCCTTGTGGGCCCCTATAAACCACCTTCCAAAAAATCCCCCCTCAATTTAAATCCTGGCTACGGCCCTGATATGGGTAAAATGCACTCCAGAAAAAAAAACTATATGGGTATTCAGACCTGTGCACGGTTTGAAAATGCCCCCCCCCCGCTTTATTGGAGGATTTGCCCCCCGTTTTATTGCCCTCCTCCGCGGTAAAATGAAAAAGTACCCAAAAATTATGACGCCATTTTTTACCTATTATGACGCCATCATTGCAAAATTTTTGCAGTTTTTAGCCTATTTCAATGCATTTTAAGCTATTTTAGACCTATTTTTACCTTTTTTTCGCTTTTTTGTCCCTTTTTTCCCTTTTCCTTTCTTTTTTTCTCTTTTTTTTCTTTTTTTCTCTTTTTTTCTCTTTTTTTTTCTTTCCCCCTGCTTGCCCCCCCGTTTTATTGCTCCCCGTTTCAAAAAAGTTGCCCCCCGTGCCCCCCCGTTTTGGAATTGCCCCCCCCGTTTAAACCCCGGGGGGGGGGGGGGCAGTGCACAGGTCTGGGAATTTTGCGTTTCTCGGATTTTAATCCCCCCCCTAATTTGGGGTTTAACCCCCCACTCCGAACCAACTTGCCCATGTATGGTCGAACCCCCCTAGCTTTCTATGGGGGGTCAACCCGGGGTGGAAGATTTTGAAACCCAGAGGGGGTTCAGCGGTTCAGGTGGGGTCCAGTGTCCGAAGTAAAATACTTTTAAATCCTTAAAGGTTTAATAATAGTTTTTTTATAAGATAATACTACATTTTATTGAATAAACACGATATTCTGGTATAAAAAGGGTGTAAAAATATGAATTTGTGTTAAAAATTCACGTTTTTGAAAGAAACTTTAGTATACAAAAAGTACTTAAAATTTTCTCGAGAGGGGAGGGGGAGGGGTCAGATTTCAAAAATCTAGAGAGGGTTCAGGGGTAAAAAATTCAAAAATTTGGGGGAGGGGGTGCCCCTTTGAATTTTTTTCTAGGGGGGGGGCTAAAATTTCAAGGCTAGGGGGTGGACCCCATCCTACCCCCCCTCCTTGTTCATCTATGAGCTCCATTCTGTAAAACTTAACCTTAAACTTATAACTTAAACCTATAACTTTAAAAAATTTAAGTCTTGGGGTCTTACCAACTGGCACCGGAATGTGGTAAAAAACAAGCGGCGATTGCGAGATTTGCACTTTAAACAAATCCGCGAGGAGTTGATCCCCAGCGATGATTCTCATCTGGACGATCTCGTGGAAAAACGACAAAATATCGTGCGGCTGCAATTCCAGGAACTTAGAGGTATGTTAATAAGCTAAAAAAAATTTAGTAACTCACATGGGCGTAGCCAGGATTTCGGAAGGAGGGGGGGTCCCAACCTGGACAAAATTTCTGATAGGGGGGTCCATGGGGTCCAAAACCTAAACGACCTAAACGTTATAAAAAGGCTAAAAAAAATTTCCCCGCTTTGCGCGGAGTGTTTATTACCTTGTTTGTTTATGTCACATACTTAATTATTTTCCTATTATTCAATAAAAAATAAGTCAATAAAACCAAGAAAAAATTTTTTAGAAACAATTTTATACCTTGAAATTTTCGATTTTCAAAACCCTAACAAACAACTGAAAAAAGAAAACATTGAATTACAGCTGAGTAATGCAAAATGCGAGAAAATGTTTTTAAAATCACTTCTTCTAACCTTTGATAACAATCTAAAAAGGGGGTCTATCGTGGTCGTATCAAGATTACAAAACAGAGTAACACAAATTTGGAAGTGAAGACCAATTAAAACATTAAGAATGGGGTGGATCCAGCGTGGTCATACCTAGATTACAAAACAAAACAAAAACTAACACAAATTTGGAAGTGGAGACTAATTAATCAAGCGCTAAGCGTAGCAAAGCGCGAGAAAAATTTTTAAAAAATGGCCCTTCTAGCTAGACTTTCAATTTTTTATCCTTGGCGACCCGAAAATTTGGGGTCTAACCCCAAATTTTTCTCTTTGCCGACCCAAAAGGGGGGTGTAGACCCCTAGACCCACCCCTGGCTACACCATGGTAATTCAGCTTAGTTATTGTTTCGCACATTTCATATGGCCTGATCCTCAGCTTTTAATGCAATTGATCAAGCTATTTTGTTGTAGTAAAATGAAAAAAAAAACAAGTGATTTTTACCTCGGTGCCGAAAATGGTCTAACTGAAAGGGTTAATTTCATTGTACTATTAGATTACTTTTTTTTATTTTTTGTCTTGTAGACATGAAAAGCAGACTAATTTGTGCATATTTACTACCTAATAATAGTCGGTTGGAACACAAAAATACAAAACATATTTCTTCTGAACAATTTTTTACTGAAAAAAATGTCAGTTCTGTGTTTTATAATTTTTAAATATTTAGTTAGTTTTTATTTTATTTTGTTTTTTAGAGGCGTTGCAAAGTGAAACGCTCACGGCTTTTGAAGTGGTGGACGCCTTTATGTGGAAATCCATATTAATACAGGAGGTTTGTTTTGTTACGATAATCCTTTGACTGAAAATGAAGAAAATAATATATAGATTTAAAATAAAATAAGAGCGCGTTCTTTTTTAAACGTGGCATTAAACATTGTTCAATCATGTACCGTCTGTTTTTTTATTATAAACTGCTTTTGCTCTCGACTTATCTTATATAATATTTCGTCGTTACTACGACTTAAAGAGTTACTTGTAATATAAAATTAACGTGACTGTAGTAGGGGCGTAGCCAGGAATGGTTGAATGGGGGGAGGCGAGGCGGGAAAAGGGGGCACAATTGTCCTCATTAAAAAACTGCTAAACGGGGGAGGGTTTCGGGGCGGGGGAGCCCCCCCCCCCAACTATGGGGGGTCTGGGTGGCTTTTGCCCCCCCCCCCCCAGAAAAAATTTTTTAAAATAGAGCCAAAAACTGCTATTGAAAACCTTATTTGAAACTTCCAATTTAGTAATTTAGCAGTCCATCCAAAATCTCTATGAAAAAATATTTTTATTCCAGAAGCGGGTACCTCAAAGTTCACATCACATTGTCATTTAGCTTAAAAAGATTTTTTGTTTACAAAAAGCTTAAGCTTAAGCTGAATGCTCCTTTTAAATTTCTAAGACGCTCTCAAAACATGTATTATATTCATTAGAAGAGTTTTTCTTAGATAGGTAGATCTGCAATAACAAAATATAAATTGCTGTAATAATACTAACCAGCTATAATTGAGTAGAATTTAGATAAAAAACTACTCTAAAAATTTTTTTTAACTCTCGTCTTAAACAGTTTGACTTTAAAAATCATGTTTTTAAATATAGCATCTTCAGAAAACACATTTTTGGGGAGCAATTTTTAAAACTTTTAAAAAATGATTTTTTAACATTTTCAATAAATTTAATACCTCGCTTATAAAAATTCATCCTGTCAACATTTTATCTCGTCTTTTTATTTAGTGTTTTTCTAAGCAAGATTTTGCATGCGCAATATTGCAAATTACTCCACGCAATTATTGCATTAAGTAATTTATCGATTAAAACCATAGATAAAAAAACCGCCTTTTTCCAAAGCCAAACCCAAAAATCTAGCAAGAAGCTAAATCAGACTACCGTATCCAAGAGTTATAGTGGTTCTTGAACAATGGAGTACTTGTTCTTTTGATTACTACAATACAACTTCTTGTTTCAATGAACACCCTTAATGGTTTTTTTTAAGTCATTCGTTGTGGTAGACTGTGAAAAAAACTTTTTGACTGATACAAAATTTTTTTTTTATTGATCATCAAATTGTTTTATATTATAAATTTTTAGTCCATCTCATTTGGGGGACCGAAAGGGTAATTTTGAGCAAGTCCCATGTATGCCAGGGGCGTGCCCCTGGCCGTAGTGGGCAAGTTGACCCGGAATGAGGGAGGTTGAAAATAAAAAGGGGAATGAACTCATAGAAAAAAAATGGGGGGAGGACAAGGGAGGCGGGGGGTCAGGAAATGGGGTCCACCCCTAGCCTGGGAAATTTTTGACCCCCCCTGGAGAAAAAACTTCAAAAAGGGGCACCGCCCCCCCTTCCCGCCAATGTTGTTGGAGGACTTTTAATTACCCCCGCCAAACATGAACCCTTCTCTAGATTTTTTTGAAGATATCTCAGGCCCCCTCCCCCTCCCCCATCTGAGAAAATTTTAAGTACTTTTTTTGTATTACTAAATGTTTTCTTCAAAACGTGATATACACAAATTCATATTTTTTACACCTCTCTTTTTATACCAGAATATGGTGTTTATTCAGATGAAAAATGTCATATTTTATTATAAAAAAACTATTATTATAACTCTTTAAGGATTTATTAAAGTGATTTTACTTCGGACAGCTGGGGACCCCACCTGAAGCGCACTGAAAACCCCTATGGGTTTCAAAATCTTCTCACCCCCGGGGGATTGACCCCCGGGTGGGAAGCCTTGAGGATTTTCAGAGACGCATACGATGGGCCAGTTGGGCTGGGAGTGGGGGTTAAATCCCCAAGAATCAAGATTGGAAAGTGAAGAAAACGGCAAAATTCCCAGACCTGTGCACTGCCCCCCCCCCCGGGGTTTGACGAGGGAGGGGGGCAAAATTCCAAAACGGGGGGGGCGCCAGGAGCAGACTTTTCTGAAACAGGAAGCAGATGGGAGACAGAGAGGCTAAAATTTAGAGGCTAGGGGGTAGGACCCCATCCTACCCCCTCCTTGTATTCATCTACTGAAGCTCCATTCTGGGTATTAACCTTCCTCATTCCGGTCAACTTTGGCCATGCCTATGTCCAGGGGGGCACGGCCCCTGGCCATCCATGGGACTTCTAAATGGACCTTTCGAGATTCCCCAAATGAGATGGACTGAACTTTATAATATAAACAATTTGATGATCAATAAAAAAAAATTTTTGTATCAGTCAAAAAGTTTTTTTCACATTTTGCGACAACAAATGGGTTAAAAAGAAGCAGTTAAGAATCTTCATTCGACAAAGAGAAGGTTTATTTTAAGTAATCAAGACAAGTACTTCATCTGTTCAAAGACCACTGTAGCTATCAAATATGATAGTCCTATTTTTAGCTTCTTGCTACAATTTCTGGGTTTTAACTTTGGAAAAAGGTGGTTTTTTTATTTATGGTTTTAATCGATAAATTACTTTAATGCAATAATTTCATGAAGAAATTGCAATATTGCGCATGCAAAATCTTGCTTAGAAAAACACTAAAATAAAAAGACGAGATAAAATGTTTAAAAGATGAATTTTTAAAGGCGAGATATTAAATTTATTGAAAATGTTAAAAAATCACTTTTTAAAGTTCTTAAAATCCTTTCCCAGAAAACACATTTTCTGAAGATGCTATATTTAAAAACATGATTTTTAAAGTCAAACTGTTTAAGACAAAGCTAAAAAAAATTTTTATAGTAGTTTTTTATCTAGTTAGCGCTGGATCTTTTCTGTGAGTCTTATTACAGCAATTTATATTCTTTATCAAGGGGAGGTACCTATCTAACAAAAATTTTCTTATGAATATAATACATGTTTTGAGAGTGTCTTAAATTTAAAAGGAGCATTCAGCTTAAGCTTAAGCTAATTTTGTAAAGCGAAAACTGTTTTAAGCTTGAGAATGCAATGTGATGTGAACTTTAAGAGTACCCGCTTTTGGAATAAAAAATATTGATTCATAGAGATTTTGAATGGACTGCTAAATTACTAGATTGGAAGTTTCAAATAGAGTTTTACTAAATCATGGAGCAGTTTTTGGCTTTCTTCTTAAAAATTTTTTATGGGGGGGGGGGGGGCTAAAGCCACCCAGACCCCCCATCATTGAGGGGGGCTCCGCCGCCCCCACCAAACACTACCCGTTTTGGCGTTCGATGAGGACGATTGCCCCCTTTACCACCCCTTCCCGGGCTCAACCATACCTGGCTACACCCCTACGCTACAGCTCGCGTTAATTCTGTTCGGCCATTAACTCTTGAAGTCGTCGTAACGACGAAATATTACATAAGGATGAGTCGAGCGCCAAAAAGCGGTTTATAATAGAAAAACAGACGGTACATGATTGAACAATGTTTAATGCACACATCGAGAAAAAGACACGCTCTCTTATTTTATTTTAAATCTATATATAATTTTCTTCATTTTTTTTCAAAGGATTATCGTAACAAAACAAACCTCCTGTATTAATATCAATTTCTACATAAAGGCGTCCACCACTTCAAAAGCCGTGAGCGTTTCACTTTGCGACAGGTTTAAAAAACAAAGTGGAGTGAAAACTAACTAAATATTTTAAAAATTATAAAACACAGAATTAACTTATTTTTTCAGTAAAAAATTGTACGAAAGAAATATGTTTTGTATTTTTGTACCAACCGACTATTATTAGGTCGTAAATATGCACAAATTCCGTATCCTTTACATAACTACAAGATAAAAAATTAAAAAAAGTAATCTAATAGTACAATGGAAGTAACCCTTTAGGTTCAACCATTTTCGGCACAGAGGTAAAAATCACTTGTTTTTTTCATTTTACTACAACAAAATAGCTTGATCAATTGCATTAAAAGCTGAGGATCAGGCCATAGAATATAAGAAACATTAACTAAGCTGAATTACCCCTGTATAGCCAGGGGTGGGTCTTAGGGGTATACACCCCCGTTTTGGGTCAGCAAAGAGAAAAATTTGGGGTTCACACGCCCGGTTTTCCGGTCGCCAAGGATAAAAAATTGGAAGTCTTAGCTCGAAAGGCGACTCGTTAAAAATTTTTCTCGCGCTTTGCTACGCTTAGCCTTTTTTTAATTCGTGTCCACTTTCAAATTTGTGCTTAATCTTTGTTTTGTTTTGGGATCATACGGTATGACAACGCTGGATCCACCCCATTCTTAATGTGTTAATTGGTCTTCACTTCCAAATTTCTGTTACTCTGTTTTGTAATCTTGATACGACCACGATAAAGCCCCCTTTTTAGATTGTTATCAAAGGTTAGAAGGAAGTGATTTTAAAAACATTTTCTTCGCATTTTGGGTTTCTTAGCTGTAATTCAATATTTTCTTCCCCAGTTGTTTGTCCGGTTTTTAAAAAATGAAAATTTCAAGGTATAAAATTGTTTCTATAAACTTTTTCTTGGTTTTATTGACTTGTTTTTATTGAATAATCGGGAAATAATTAAGTATGTGACATAAACGAACAAGGTAATAAACACTCAGTCCACAGGAAAGCGGAAGAACTTTTTTTTAGCCTTTTTATAACGTTTAGGTCGTTTAGGTTTTGAGACCCCATGGGACCCCCTATCAGAGTATCCCATTACATTTGGGGGACCGGAAGTGGTCGAAACCCCATGTCTGCAGGGGCCGTGCCCCCTGGCATACATGGGCGGCTGACCCGGAATGAGGAGGTGAGAGTGCAAATTGGAGCTCATCGGTGGACAAGGAGGGGGGGTAGGATGGGAGTGGCCCCCTAGCCTTGAAATTTCCCCCGTTATCCCGTTAGGAAAGCTCCCCGTGCCCCCATTTTTGGAATTGCCCCCCCGTAAGACGCGGGGGGGGGGGGGCATGCACGAGTCTCTTGGGAATTGCGCCTTTCTCAAGGGATTTGATCCCCCCTAGTCTGGGGTTTAACCCCCCACTAAACAGACACTTTGCAGTGTATGGTCAAACCCCCTAGCTTTCTATGGGGGGTCAGACCCAGGGTGGAAGATTTTGAAACCCAGAGGGGGTTCAGCGGTTCAGGTGGGATTAAGTGTTCGAAGTAAAATACTTTTAAATCCTAGAAGGTTTAATAATAGTTTTTTTATAAGATAATACTACCATTTATTGAATCAACACGATATTATAGTCTGGAGGGTGTACAAAAATATGAATTTGTGTTAAAAAGTACCACATTTTTTGAAAGAAACTTTCATATTGAGAAGTTGTGAAACTTTCTTCGAGAGGGGGAGGGGAGGGGGTAGATTTCAAAAATCTAGAGAGGGGTAGGGGTAAAAAATTAGAAAATTTGAGATTACCCTTTGAATTTTTTATTAGGGGGGGGGGCTGAGCTCAAGGCTAGGGAGTGGACCCCGTCCTGCCCCCTCCTTGTTCATCTATGAGCTCCCATTGGATTTTAACCTCCTCATTCAGGGTAGACTCCCCATGTATGCAGGGCCCCTGGCATACATGGGACTTCTAAATGGACCTTTGAGTACCCCAATGAGATGGACTGGAGTCCTGCATGACAATTAATGATAGATAAAACTTTTGTAGGTCAAGAGTTTTTCACAGTTTACCACAACGAATGACTTTAAAAAAAAACCATTAAGGGTGTTCATTGAAAACAAGAAGTTATATCATAATAAGACAAGTACTCCATTGTTTTGAGCCACTGGTTTATTTTGGATATGGTAGTCCTATTTAGCTTCTTGCTAGATTTTTGGGTTTGGCTTTGGAAGAGGTGGTTATATAGTCAGTGAATTAATTACTTAATCCAGATAATTCATGAAGGAATTTGCAATATTGCGCATGCAAATGCTGCTTAGAAAAACACTAAATAAAAAGACAAGTAAATGTTTAAAAGATGAATTTTTAAAGGCAACTATAAATTTATTGAAATGTCTAGAAATAGTTCTAAAGTTCTAAAAATCGCTCCCCCAAAACCATTTTTGAAGTGCTATATTTAAAACATGGTATTAAAGTCAAACTGTTTAAGACGAGAGTTAAAAAAAATTTTTAGAGTAGTTTTTTATCTCATTCATTCAATTATGACTGTAGTATTATTACAGCAATTTATATTTTGTTTGCAGATCTACTATTCTAACAAAAATTTTCTAATGAATATAATACCTGTTTTGAGAGTGTCTTAAATTTAAAAGGAGCATCCATTAAGCTTAAGCTTTTTGTAAACCAGAAAAATCTTTTAAGCTAAATGCAATGTGATGTGAACTTTGAGGTACCCGCTTTTGGAATAAAAAATATAATTAGAGATTTCAAATGACTGCTAATTCTGATGGAAGTTTCAGAATGGTTTTCAATAGCCGAGCTTCGCTCTCTCTGAAAATTTTTTCTATAGAAGTGGAGGCGCCAGACCATGGGGGGGGGGCTCCGCCGCCGCCACCCAGAACCCTACCCGTTTAGCAGTTTTTCAATGCCGACAATTGTCCCCTTTTCCGCCCGCTCCCCCCATTAGAGAACCATTCCTGGCTACGCCCCTACTACAGTCATAATTTCTGTTGCAGAGTAACTTCTAAGTCATCATAACGACGAAATATTACATAAGATAAGTCGAGAGCAAAAGCAGTTTATAATAAAAAAACAGACGGTACATGATTGATGTTTAATGCCACGTTTGGAGAAGAACGCGCTCTTATTTCTTTTTAAGAATATATAATTTTCTTCATTTTCAGTCAAAGGATTTATCGTAACCAAACGAACCTCCTGTTAATATGAACCCACATAAAGGCGTCCCACTTCAAAAGCCGTGAGCGTTTCACTTTGCAACATTTAAAAAACAAAATAAAATAAAAACTAACTAAATATTTAAAAATTATAAAACACAGAACTGACATTTTTTCAGTAAAAAATTGTTCAAGGAAATATGTTTTATTTTGTGTTCCAACCGACTATTATTAGGTAGTAAATATGCACAATTCATCTGCTACTTTCATGTCTACAAGATAAAAAATTAAAGAAGTAATCTAATAGTACAATGAAATTAACCCTTTCAGTTAGACCATTTTTCGGCACCAAGTAAAAGTCGCTTGTTTTCATTTAACAAAATAGCTTGATCAATTGCATTAAAAGCTAAGGATCAGGCCATATGAAATGTAGGGAAACATTAACTAAGCTGAATTACCATGGTGTAGCCAGGGGTGATTAGGGTTCTACACCCCCTTTTGGGTCGGCAAAGAGAAAGTTAGGGTTAGACCCCTTCGGGAGCAAT
>JASAMX010030092.1:0-28361 GCA_030248175.1 Microlaimidae sp. YZB2_3 | reverse complement strand
AGACTTGTTTTATAAGAAACTTATTTTTATTAAAATTTTAGTGTAAATCCTTTTCGCAGAGTAAAAAACAAACAACAAAACGTTTGCATACTTTTAACACCATCAGCTCGCCAAAAACTTGAAGTGTAGCCACCTGCGGACAAAATGTGCTGAGATATTTACTCTTTTCTCTCAGCAACAGATAGCTAAAATAAAACATTGTGTTTATTTAATGGACCTACCTAGCATAGCAAAAATTTGGGTCCGCGGTCCCGCCGCGAAATATAAATTCGTTATGAAACCAAAGATTTTTACCAATTTTTTTCGGAAACAGGAGATTAAACAAGTATATTAAAACAATTTCAAGTATTTTTGTTAATTTTTGATTATTGTTTAGAGCTATATTAGGCGTAACTACCTACGGTTTTTCATGTTAATTAGAAAAAAACATGTTGTAATGCTTAATTAAATACAAAAAGACCATTAAAATTTTTCAAGTAGATGTTTTGTTTGTATATAGTATTTCCAGTTTCAAAAATAATACAAAAAATTCATTTAATTTGAGAGGAACTTTGTTTCGTTGTGGGACCGCCGACCCAATTTTGTTATGCTAGGTTAGGTCCATAGTAAACAATTTAAGATTTAACCATTGTAAAATGGTAGTCAATTATTTTTCTTAATTAAAAAATTTTATTCTGGTAATATAAAAAAAAGTTATGAAACTTACTCCGCAAGTTGTTTAACACATGCTTCCAAAGTTTTTTCCCATTTTTGTAATAAAGGAATGACATTCAGTATGCAGCGATGCCGGGGTGAAGCCTCAAAATTGAAGTCCGCATTGAATCCAGCTCGTAAGGAAACGATAGTGTGTTCTTTTCTGGAACGAATAAACTCTTTGCGCTTTGTTCCAAAATTTTAATAATTTTTAAATTACAAAAAATAGCATATATTTACAGCTTATAATCATTCGCTTTTGCTTTTAGACTCAGAAATTTTTTAAAAATGATTTATCAATTTTACCTGCGATGTTCCGGAGTATCTTTAAGGTTCGAAAGTTCAAAATCAAACAAATCATTCAAACTGTTCAGCTTTGTTTCCATGTTGGCAGATAGGAGCGCGCCATGAATATCAGCACGGAATTCAAAGGCAATCCTGTAAGCTTCTTCAAGAAGATCACGAATGGTTGTTAGAGCTATTTCTGTCCAGTCCAAACGTAATTTTTTCATCTAAAACTCTTTTATTATATAATAATTTTTAAGAAAAAAAAACTAAACAAAAAATACTAGACAAACTATATTGGAAACAAATTCCTCAATTTTCAGGTTTTATCAAGAACCCAAAAAATAAATACCAGGTACATAAATAAAGCAAAAATCACAATGATTGTTCAGACCTGTGCACGGTCTGGAAATGCCCCCTCCTTTATTGGAGGATTTGTCCGTCTCCTCGCCCAAAAATGAAAAAGTATCCAAAAATTATGGCGCCATTTTTTACCTTTTATGACGCCATCAACGCAAGTTTTTGCAGTTTTTAGCCTATTTCAATGCATTTTAAGCCATTTTAAACCTATTTTTACCTTATTTTTGCTTTTTTGTCCCTTTTTTTCGCTTTTTTTTTTCTTTGTTCCCTGCTGTCCCCTTCGTTTCAAAAAAGTTGCCCCCCCGTTTTGGAATTGCCCCCCAATAAAACCCCGGAGGGGGGGGGGTGGCAGTGCACAGGTCTGATTGTAATCAACCAAATTAAAATTAACCAAATCAAGAAAAATAGGATTCAATTTTTTTAGATTGGTTATTCATTATTCATTTTTAAAAATAATAGGGTAGTGCATTTAATTTCAGCAGTTTTCCAAATTGGGCATTTTTGATTTTGGACCATCTTTGGTAATCCTGGACGGAATACAACGTTTGATAGCTTAAATGAGAGCTAATTATATTTAGATGACTGCCGTGAGCTTTTTATTTGTTATGTTATGATATTTTCTAGTAAAATTGTGTGATTTATAAAAAAATAAAATTGTTACTTGTTTTTAGAACATGGGCATTTCATGATTACGCAATTGGTTTAAAAATTAAACTGTCCTGGTAAAATTTAATCTATTTTTCGAATTTTTAGTCCCCGTGGTTCTACGTTGCGTCTGTGGTGAGCAATCGTTATAAAATAAAATAGTGTAATTTCGGCACATATTGTTGTAGGTTAAAACGGGTTGAATTAAGTGGTCGGGTGTTAAATTTTAGTTGTAAATAATTAAAATACAACGTTGAAATGTGTAGGGGTTATAGCACTGCACTTAAACTCGATTAAGGGGGTCCTTTTAAAAAATGCTGAAATTAAATGCACTTTTTCCCCAAATTTTGCTCATTTTGATACCATTTGGCATTTTAGCTGTAACTTTTTGCCAGTTACACGTTGAACAATAAGTAGAAGCTTAAATTAAAGAAAACTGTCTGGAGATAATGATAAATTTTTGAAAATGATGATTTTTTGACTGAGAAACAATCGATTGTTTGTAAAGTGCCGAAATTAAATGCATACATTTAATGTCGGCAATTTTCAAATTTTTTAAAAATTGATTTAATTAAGTAAAAAAATTTTCGAACAGTGAAACTTTTGTGACGCAACGCAGTATTGTGAAAGCTTCAAAATGAGCTATCAAACATTAAAATCGGGTCATACAGTGAAAAGTTACATGGGAAAAACAAAAAAGTGCCGAAATTAAATGCACTACCCTGCATTAAAACGGAAATAAAAAGAAGACCACTTATAGAATCAAAATTCTACATCCATAATTGACGTTTAACGATTACTGATTTAAAACGCAATTATTTAAGGACGTACTTCAGTATACACTCGCTGAAATGCCACGAATTCCACAGGGTGAAATTGGCGAATAGTAGACAAAACTTCCAGTAATAGGTTTTCCGGTTTATCCTTCTGTTGACGCGGTGCACTCGAGGTTTCTACGGATGTGTCCATTTTTTCTTCCGTTTTTGCGTCTTTCAGTGCGGAGATTTCGGCGTCTATCTGGTTCACTGACATTTCCAACGCAGTGAATACGGAGAAGAATACAGGCTGGGGGAATGCTTTACCGATGTAGCATAGAATCATAACGGCAGGCCGAGATGTACAACACTTTAGGTGCACGATTAGTTGTTTTATCCTAAAAAACTATTTTAGTTCAAGCATAAACGCTTGTTTGCAGTAAGCATAAGGTTAATCAGTTTGTCTGCACAAACTGATTAACTGCACAGTTTGTCATTTTTCTAGAAAAAAAAATTTTGGTTTGCGAATTTCAATCTGTTTTTTCTAAAATCTAATAATCTTCGTTTCGTATATATTTAAATGTTTTATTATTAAAACCAAAATAATCAAAACATAAATAGTAGGTTCCTTGAAATCTTAAATTATATCAAATCTGCACTACATAATTAATTTAGGAACAATTCTTACCACGGGACCCAATTTATTGGATTGATCATAAGGGCGTATTTATCGATGGCACTAGCTATCTGATTGACTAAGTCATTGTTTCCGTTTTGGAGTGCCTGGGCGGCCCCGGCTGCGGCCCGCTTCCAAAGCCAGAAGAATTTGGCCAGGTGTTTCCTGGCTTTGGCCTCCGATTCCTGCCTGGCTGTTTGAAGGGCGCAGATTAGAGATTCGATAACTGTTTCTGTCGCTTTGACGTCTTTACCTTCGGACCTGAAAACATCTTCAGGAAATAAACATTTATTCGAATCATTCGAACTATTATTATTATAATCATACGCAAAATAAAAGCGCGCAGTACCACTCCGCAGGTGTCGGAGAGAAAATTCATTTTATAGCCCAGCGAACAGTTGTGCACAGCAAAATACATACTCACAAAAATTGTATAAAATTATTAAAATAATCAAGGAGTTAAGCAACAGGTATGTTATTCCAATTTATAAAATAAAAGATGTTGTGTAACTTAAATTTATTGTTGCTTGATTAGTGCTTCTGTTGTCATGTTTTCGACCTATTACTGAGTTGTTATGCCACAAAATTTTATTTTCAATTATTCAATGATTGAAAATATTATGTTTGAATGAAAATCAAAACACAAATGATTATTATCACAAAAATTCTATATTTTGATTTATAAAACTTAACAATTTCAATGTTTCTTTTAAAATCTTCCTAAAATTGTACCTAAATAATTTTATAATTTTTTTTTAAAATTATGTTTACGATTTTTAACACAATTATTTCTTACTTTTCTTTAAAATACAAATTTTCTAGGTGATCACCCCACAGGGCCCAGCAGCGTGGATGATTGTCGAACATTTGCAAAGACGAAGAAAACGCTTTATTAGCATCATCAAACCTAATTAAAAATTAGTGAAAAACCTATTTTGTAAACACAATAATTAATGACAATAATAATGTAATTAAGCGAATTTTTAAACTTATGTTATAAAAAAAAGCTGAAATGTTTTTAACGTTAGCATAGTTTTTACTGCTAAATTGTTATAAAGGAAAATTTGTAATATAAACCCAATAATTAATGAATGATGCAGTTTCACGAATTAAAAATTTACCTTCTTAATTGCGATAAAATTGATCCTTTGATTGCATAGACTTTGGCACTTTGATCTTTTGAAAAGTAAGTAATATTGCTACTTTCAATGATTGCTAATGCCTATAAAATAACTTTTTTACATGCTTTGAAAAACAATTTAGCAAAAAAATTTAAGGTTCAAATCTAAAAGAGTTAAAACACCATTTTTTTCCTAAGTTTTAAAACAATAGAACTTTTTTTTTTCTTTTTTTTTAAAGCTGAAGCGGGCCGGCCATGGATATTCCATATTACCGCCTACCACCCTATATCAGCACTGTTGTTGATGTAGAATGTTAGTCAAAGCCCCACCCCTATCAGAGGATTTTAGGGATTAGATGTGAGGTTATGTTTAATAATACAGAGAGAACAATAAAAATAATAAAAATAAAAAAAGGTATAATAAAAGGACTATAAGCAACGTACTGCAAGGTTTTTTAAAATAATTTATTATATTTTAGAGTTGCAAAAAAAAAATCAACAGTAAATTAATTAAAAGCTACATTATTACAGCTCTTGTATTATTTAATGTTAAAAAAAATTCTACCTCCACATAGGAGTCTTCCAGTTCCTGCTGGGAATTAGATAATTCTCCGATACTCATGACGCACTTGATTTGTTCGTAGACTTTTTGATATGCGTCCATCACCGGAAGAGTGGGCAAAGTGTGCAATCTAAAAAACATTTATAATATTAATTTATTGAGAAAGAACATCTCAGACCGGCCCCCATAAAATTTTACTTTTTATCATTAAAAATATAATGTAAAAGTATGCCTTATTTTACAGGTTTTTAAATTTAAAAATTTTGAAAATTTCTTTCTAAACACAATTTTTAAGTGGTAATGTTTTTATAAATTTATATATTATGTTTATTATATATATTTATGAACTTCGAAATTCAAAAACAGTACAAACAAAATAAAGTATTTTGAACTATAGAATAACATAACACAAACGCTACATTTAGGTGTTTATTTTTACCACGAATAGTTCTGAAAATATAAAATGATATTAATCCTTTTTGCTCGATCGCGTCTACATTCTTCACAAAATAAAATAACAAAACTACGTATAACGTGAGATTTTGGGGCTGTGCACTTGTTTTGTGCATCAACAATGGAGAATCAATAATAAAATCAACTCAAATAACAAAATATGCGGATTTGCGGATTTACATTTAGTAATATTTTTTTGATTGCTGATTAAAAATGGTAGTAAATAATATTTACTACCATTTTTAATCAGAATATAACAAAAATATATTATATTTTTGTTCAACTGGTTATTATAAGCGCCCCTCTTTACATTTTATTTATACTGAACAATATTGCACAACTGTGCATCTTGCAATGTGTCTGCTATGGATGGATTATTTTATTAACTATCAAAAATAAAAGCAAAACACTTGTTAAGCAGATCGATAGAAACGTTGATTTGTCCGTGTTTGCGAGCTACTTTAGCCAAAGACAACATGCACTGGGCGGAAGAGTGAATGGGCAGGAGCTGCTGCTGTTGCTGCTACAATATTTAAAATATTTTTATAATAGATACGAATAAAGAAGTCAGAGGAATCGCACAATTTGTCTCATTTCGGACCCAGCTGTATTCAAAAAGTAAAAAGCACCGATTTTTATGTAAAAACTGCATTCGCTTACATCAGTGGGCAAGGGGGGGGGAGTTGGAGGACCCTCCAGATTTCCGCAACTCCTAAAACCTCTTCTTCTAAAATTTAAGGGTATCTTGACACATCTCTAAAGTTTGAATTTTAACGGGTCCCTGTACTAAAAACACTAAAAATGGATGGACTAACCTCCCGAAAATTTTTGTTAACCCTCAGATGGATCCGGGTATACCCTCAAAAATTTGGAAGGCCGCCACCTATGGTGTCTTTCCCTTCCCTTGTGCAATATGCTCTATTATTTCAGCAATATCAGCACCCCACTAAATTTTTGCTTAATATTAAGCAAAATGAATTGCAGTGTAGAACACTTTATTTTACAAAATGCGTAACAACGAGACCTGTAATTTTGGTCTCTCGTTTACTGTTTTCGAGAATAAATTCTCTAATGAACTATTTTTGACAGGACTACAATAAATCAGAAAATATAAAATTAAAAAGGCAACATAATACTTATTTTTCACAAAATAATTAATATTTACATTTTCGTACGATTCAAAAGCGTTGAGCATGGTGTCGTAATGGTGAAGTCGCCATGTGAAAATATCAAACCAGTGCGTAAGTGAATCGGAAAGATTTGGAGCTCGGTTTCTGGAACAAACAATTTTAACAATTTATTGTATTTATTAATTGTATTAAACGACAAATATTAAAAAAAGACCTATAAGGCGGCTAGGTATACAAATTGAACAAAAAGATTTCGGTTTTTTTCATGTCTACACTACATGTTTCAGTAATAAGCCATATTCTTAATGAATAAACTTAAACCCAAACTTCCAACTTTTATTTTATGTTATTCTTTAATTAAAATTAGAGCCATTTAAGGCATTAAATAAACAAGGTAACACTTTCACTTTTGGTATTTTATGATTCTGATTTGTTTTCTGCTTATTTCATACCAAAAGACGTGAGGGTTCAAAAAATCGAAATGGATCGCTTTAAAATAAAAGTTCGAAGAATATTTTACGATTTGCGCTAAGGCGAACTTAGGGTTGAAGGTGAAACATTAAAATTTAAAACACGTAGGGTAGCTGACTTAATTTCGACCACCTTTTTTATTTTTTTGGATGAAGTTTTTTTTGTTTTTCCAATCGACCCAAAATTTGGTCTAAAAATCAAACGATAGCTATTTTTGTTCTTATTTTGCACTTAGTGCAAAATTTTAAAATTTCTGTTACACTTAAAGATCAGTAAAGGTTTAATGTTTTTACTTTATAGTGGCCGAAATTAAGGCGCGAGCCATTAACTTCGGCCACCTAAAAAAACTGACTATAACTATGGCCAAAACGAACAATAAAAATTTTGCAGTGCAGCATAATATGATTAAGGAAAACCTTGTTAAAGGATTTGAGAAAAAGGTATGTTATGATTATTTTAGATATGTAACAACTAAAGTATTCATTTGATTGTTGATTGGTTCCAGTCTATCTGTACTTCCTTTGTGGACTTCGACTTACCTTTGTGGAACAGAACCCTTTGCAAAAAATATTATTGCTAAAAGTATTATTTAAGGATAATAACTAGTTAGTAAGCATGCAATAGGGTCTGGTTCCAGCTTTATCCAAGTATTAGTATCCATGCCATTTATATTTCCATTGATTCCTAAAATACTAAAATAGTTACAATAGCCCTCATACCTTTTTCTTTGCACCCCTCCTTGGTCCACCCGTAAACTGTATCATTTTTCTTCCATGTAATATACACCCTCTAAATGGTGTTACCGTTTATAATTTGAATTACAAGTAGAGGGGATATATTCCATGTCGAAAATCGCATTACGTGTGTCACGAGGAAAACCACGGGAAGGTTGACTCCCGTAGTACTAAGAAAGCCGTTGGGACTCTTACAATACATAATATTCATGGCAACTGTTATTACGCTAAATATATTTTTAGATGATATATTGTTAATAAATTTATTTTTGTGATAAAAATTACATGCCAAATCATTATGTATTCAATACCTAGGGGGTGCACATTTCCCCTCTTTTGTGTTTTAAAAATAACCCAATTTTCTAACACCCTAAATTGGTGGCCGAAATTAAGACCTAGCCGAAATTAAGTTAGATACCCTACGCTTTTAGAGAAGAGATAATTATAGTTACATAAAACTCATAATCCTAACAAACTGGACTAATAACACAAACAATCCCGAATTTTACTAACACAATACTAACACTAAGTTAGGAAAAATAAAACTACAAAATTAGAACAGTACCTCCAGGTTTTGATTACAGTTTTAATATCGTGTAAAGAAACGTTTTTGTTCGGCAGAAGACTATTAGCCAACTGACAGGCTTCCACTAGTTCCATTACCCGCTGCGCTCCCTGTAAAAAAACCCATTATTATTATTATGACGATTAACCGTATAAAAAAGAGATATTCTCATAAAACCCATTTTTTAGTAATGGGACCTCCACAGTTCGGGGAGAGAGGGTTGAGAATGTAGGAACTTTTGAAATTTTTTGAGCCGAAGGGGGCGGGAGGAAGGAGTACTACTCTTGAATAACTTCCCGACCATATATGATTGCATTTTTGGTGTCTTTTTACAATTAAAATGAAACTTCTCAAAAAGTTAAAAACCAATAGTTTTGTTTTTATTGCTGTCGAAAATCAAACACATAAAATGCTGATATATACCCAATCTGAAAATTTTGGTTTTAAAAAGAAAAGGAGTACGCCATATTTGGGATATCTTTAGAAATATATATAGAACTAAAACTTTCGTATGATAAAGCAATTAGCTGTTTTCAATAAGGCGATATTCTGGTAGACGGTACCTTTCGCATTGCTTTTTGGCAATCAATGTGTCGACCCAAAAGTCCAATGGAAAATAACCTCGTGTTAAAAAACCATTAAACAGCTAAATTTATTGAAAAAATTGGCCTATAAAGGATTTGGATACGCAACATCAAAAGTCGACTATGGTGTGCTATCTATTACATCACACGGGTGGACAACAAGAATAAGAGAGGGAAAATGGCCTTAGTAATTCTTGTACTTAGGGTTTCAAATTGCAAGAAAGAGAACCAGAGACATACCAGGTAATGTTCAGTCATAAAAAGATACGTAATCGTAGTTTTAATTAAAAGCAGCCATAAAATTTTTTGATTATATAGTACAAAATAGCCCTTGATTTTGGCTGAAAATGGAAACAAAATTAGAATGTTGATGTTTATAATAACACATCCCGTAATGACAGATCATTCCATAAATGGTCTTACCTGCAAAATGGGAATATGAGAGGGTGCTATAATCCTCGGGAGTTTTCGCCACAAACCAATTAGCTGCTGGCTGGCGTCACTGGCGTAATTTTCCACATTAATTACTACTCCGTGTTCTTGCGGATTTAAAATGGCAAGATAACCTCGGTACAGATGAACTAACCACGCCTTCTCACTAGGACAACAGTTTTCCAACTAAAATGTTTTTAATGATTATAAAATTGAGTTAGAAAAAATAATAATCATAAGTTTTCCAAAAATTGATCACTTTCAGAAATCCCAGCCAATACAAAAAAACTATTCCTAATACAATAATTTAATTATGATAATTTTGTTAATCTACTGATTAAATAAAACCCATTATTTTTTAAATTTGTTTCGAAATCTTTAGACAGGCTTTAAAATTTTTAAAATTTTAAATAAATAATACATTTTTTTTGGTTGAATTACTGTTTTACTAGTCAGCAACAAACACCAAAGTACGTTAGCAATCAATACTAATAAATAATAAGTATTTAATTTCAAAAATCTTAAAGCACAAGGTGTACTTGTTCTAGAGCGTCCTTCATAAGTTGCATGTCGGGAACTCTCCAGGCGCAATCCATTAGTTCTTTGGGATCGTGGACAGCATTGCTGTTGGCGCACGTCTTCAGCACATCCCACTGATTCAACTCTTTCATACAACTATATCGTTTTTATAATATTAAACTTTTTTAATCGAATTCCCATTTAGGAAAAACTTAAAACAATACTTAAAGGGCTTGGCTGCGACAAAATTCAGCCCTTCCTAATTTTGAAAAATGAGTATTGCCTCGTATTACTTAATTCATTATTTAGATAATTCAGTTGGTTACACAACATACGTTAACATATTACTCAACAACACAAACGTTAACGTTGTTGAAAATAAAAAAAATTAAAACCCAAAATTTCATGATTTTGGGTTTTAAACTTTAAAACAATTTATAATAATACTTTAATTTTTTCAAACAAAAACACTATGATATTTTTATATTATAAACAATTTTTTCAACATGAACCGAGATCTACTAACCGTATCCATTCCTGCTCCCAAAGCCTTGTTTCCGGCAAGGCGGAAATGTCCAATGGGGCGTGGCCGGCTGTTAGATCCTCGTGCTGTCTGGCCATAAGGGCGTCGATCGTATCCAAGGCTTGGGAATACTGCCCTATTTGGGATAGTGTCAGAGCTTTGACAGTGTCTGACTGTTTTGCTCTCTTGTACCACACAGCTCTCCACATATCCCACTCTTCCAGCGACTGATACAGACCGGAGAGAGCGTCAAGAACCTCCTAAAAAAACCCCATAGTATAAATGCGTTTATGCTGATGAGTGGCGGCGACTTGTTAAGAATAAAACATTACGAGTGGATTTTTTTGCCAATTTTTAAAAAAATTATATTCTTGGATTTCTATTAAAATAATTGTCGAATTAATATTAAATTACAACATTCAAAAGTTTCGTTCAAAAGTTACGTCTGTGTTCACAAAATATTAGAACTGACCTGAAAAAGGCCCGTCTTAATTTCCACCACCGGCTGTTATTTTTTCCATACGCAAAATTATCAAAATGAACTTCGGCTATTGCGTGCATGGATAGATGACATTTCATAGATTGTTATGTCATTTATACAATCATATACACTTCATTTCATATCTTTGCGCTTGACAAAAATAACAGCCGGTGGCCAAAATTAAGGCTGGCTGAATTGAAGTCTTTACGGGATATTTATTCATTTTTATAAATAAATGGGGTAACTACCCCATTAATTAAAAACATATTAATAAAGATACGGTAAAGAACTATCAATGGGGGGATGGGATTGGTAGATGATGGTAGTGCATTCTTACTCTTTAAAGGCCCCAAAAAGCGTTAGATAAATAGATAAATTTATTTTGCAATACGCCGTAATACTAAAGCATGATAATTTATGCACTTTAAAAAAATGAGCACCTTTGCACCAAATCACGATAGCGATAAAAAACCAAAGCGCCGGTGAAATAATCTCCTTTGATTTGTTAAAAGCGCTGCAGCTGGCGAGCTTCCGGCTGTGTCGCTTTTAAAACCCATTTTCGGTAATGTTTCAATTTGTTGATAACAGTGATAGAGTTAAATACTAAACCAATCTCGACGACCAACAAATAGGCGAACAAGTACTAATAAAAAAATTTACCAATCTCTCTACAACGATTTCGTACTAATAAAAAAATTTACCAATCTCTCTACAACGATTTCATTATCAACAGGAATTGAGATTTTAGCAGTCAGAGGTGGAAAAGAAAGGGCTCTCATTTCTAGCAGGAGAATGGCTCTGTGCCAAACACGGTATGTTCTGCCCAGGTACTAAAAATTTAAAATTTACTGTTTTAAATTAATTAGCCAGCATTCTTTTCAAATTTTTTAATCACTAAATTTCAACAAAATTATAATTTTTGTGACTCTAAAATAATCTGCGCCACTTATCATTCAATAATATCTCGTCGAATTATTACGAAAAATACTTTTGTCTGCATTATAATTTTGCTATGTCCCCCTATTGATATAACAGCAGCAGAGTGCGTTTAGAACTGGTGAGCAAACTAACTTACAGCTAAAACGTCTGGTTTTATAACGATTGGAGGGCTACAGCGTGAAAAAGCTTCCACGAATGTGTAGATGCTACTCCAGGTGGCTCCCTCTTCCGGCAGATGAGTTCCACTTACAAGGAAAGGAACTAATTCCCGCGTTATCGACTAAAATTATAATTGTATAATTGATGTCTTATCAAAAAATATACGCTCAAATAAGCAGGAAACAATCAATTTCCAAAAAGACCGTCATATTTTCACTGAATTGTACAGAAAGGTTTTTGATTTAAAAGTCTATTTTTTAAGCTTCAGTGAAAAACGTATTGAAAAAACTTATATAAAACAAAACAAAAAAACACCTCTCGTTGTTTTTCAGTCATGTTTTTCCAAACTGCAGGAACTATTTGAACCCAGAGTGTACTAGCCAGCTGGTTATCCACATGACACAGTGAGCCCAACGCTTCTAAGAAATTTCCTATCTAAAAGTAAACAAAGCATTACACAAGAACAAAATTTTAAAAAAATTAAAAAAGTAGATAATTAATATTAGTACTTAACTAACTGAGGTTAGCCGCAATCAAGGTTTGTGTTTTAAAATAAGGTTTTTTAAAGTTCGCAAAAGATCTCGCGAGACTTTTTCAGTCTGCTGTTTTGCTACTAATAACAATGAGTTTACGACAGTACTTGACACAAAAAATCTTATTACAAATTTTGAAATTTCTGTTAAAAAACTCATAAGACGAAATTTCAACCCGAATAATATACAACAAAATAGTAATAATTGTAAAATTAATTTCACTCACATTAGCGCTAACAGCCTCTTCTAAGAGTTTGCGTTGTTTTTCAATAAGACCATCAACACTACCACTGCCATTATTTATGTCGTCGGCACTCTAAGATAAAAATGAAACTCAGCTTAAATTTACAATTCCTCAATAAATTTATTTTTAATACGCAATAAATTGTTATTATATCTATGTGGCTTCGTCGGACGCAAAAAATAGCATTAAAATATAATATATTTTAATTTTATTGAAAATATTATTTTCAATACAGTAAAACAAAATTACTGAATGAATAAAGTAACAAAACTACGTCTTAACCAAATTTTGCACATCTCAAAGGAGTTTTTTTAAAGGAGTCTCCCTTTTTTTTAGAAAATACAACGACCCAGGTAAACATCCTGGAAATATAAAAATAGGTTTTTTTCGTGAACAACAATTAACATTTTAAAATTTCTTATTTAAAAAATTTTTAAATAAAAATAGCTTCAACCTGATCAAAGTGCTAACAAAAATTCATATCGAACTCGGTCTTATTATATTGCTTTAAAAGTCACTTGTTCGCTGAAAGCTTAATAAGTTTTACCGTTAAACGTCTCATCCCAGGTATGTATTTCCCTTCAAAATATACTTAATTTTTTGCAAAACTCCTATTTTTTACAATTATAAAAATTTTATTACCGCGGTATCTTCGTCCACTTCCATTTTGACGGGGGGTGAGGGTGCGCCACTGGAGGGTTCGCTCTTGACAGTGACGTCACTATTTCGCGGGAGGCGCTTCCCGAACAAGGGCAGGGCCGCGAACTCGATCGGCTGTTCCGCGTCACTCGCGTATAGCAACAGCTAAACCAAAAATTATAATCTTGCCGTTAAAAATATGGTAACTGGCGATATTCCCAATACAGGACAAGCAGACCTTTACTTAAAAAATTAATCTATGAGTTAAAACGGTAAATTCGGAGTTTTTCTGTTATTAATTTGCAAAGCAGAATACTCTTTTCGCTCATAATAAAATATAAATATAGGGAAGTAAATGAACCTGGAACGCCTGTCGAATCCAGTACTGCTGTTGCATTGGTTCCCAATCTTGCATGCACATAATATACCAAACAAAAGAAAAATATCTTTAATTTGGCTTGCGAGCAGTACAAAGTTGTTGCATGCAGCAACTCGCCTTATCCGCTATCCGCTATCTGCTATCTGCTATCTGCTATCCGCTATCTGCAATTTGTCCCGGTGTGAACACACTATCCGCTATCTGCTATCTGCTATCTGCTATCTGCGGTTTTTTTTACTCTTGTTTCAAAGGTTTACCGCTATCCGCTATCCGAGGTAATTCCGGTGTGAACACACTATCCGCTATCTGCTATCTGCTATCTGCGGTTTTTTTACTCTTTTTCAAAGGTTTACCGCTATCCGCTATCCGAGGTAATTCCGGTGTGAACACACTATCCGCTATCTGCTATCCGCTATCTGCTATCCGCTATCTGCTATCCGTCGGTGTGAACTGGCCTTTACTGTTGTGAAATCGCAGCCAAAGCTCACCAAAGATCAGCACTTATTTTTCGTGCATTTAAAACTAAAAACCTGGAAGTATTTTTGCGGGCGTTTAAAATATACGTAAGACCGCTGGTTTAATTCGAATCAGTTGTGTGGTCACCATATCTAGCAAAAGATATTTTAGAAATAGAAAAAGTACAAAAAACGTTTACTCGCAGGCTATATGAAAAGTTTCATTTTCCTCATGTTGATTATAACAAAAGATTATGTGAGTTAAATTTAGATAGTTTAGAGAAAAGACGTCTATTGAAAGACCTGATTTATGTTTACAAAATAGTTAACAATCTTATCGATATTAATATTAATGAATTTTTTACTATTGATACCAACTCCATAACTCGAGGACATGCGTTTAAGCTTAAAATAGGAAAGTATCGACTTGATGTTGCTAAATACTTTTTCCCAAACAGGGTAATTGATCTTTGGAATAAATTGCCTTCGGAAGTAGTTAGTTCTAAGTCCGTTGAAAATTTTAAGAAAAATCTTCAAAAAATTAAGAAAACTTTAAGTTATAAGTAAAATGTTAAATATAATATTTTTAATGTGTGTAATATCTATAGTTTGTATTAGTTTATTTTATTGACATTTTGTATTGCTCATTATATTTGCACCTAAGTTTGTCTCCTTTGTGTGACCTGTGCATCTTATTTCTAATAAATAAATAAATAAATAAATGCACCCCATTCAATGCTTTGTACGGTAGGGATGCTAGATTACCTGCTGATTTAGCATTTCAACATGTACGTAAACTTCACTTTGATTATGATACTGGCTACCCAAAATTAGTGTCACATTGGTTAACGGTAGCGCAGGATATAGCCAAAACTAAAATAGGCGAAAGTCAACTAAAATATAAAACCCAATTTGATAAAAACGCAAAAGGTTATTCATTTAAAAAAGGTGATATAGTATATTTAGATATAATACATTATCCACAAGGGAAAACTCCAAAATTATTACCTAATTTTACTGGTCCATATTCTATAACTGAAGTTCATTTACCGACAGTAAAAATAGTTGATATGCAAAAACAAAATGCACAACCATTTGTTGTTCAGGCAACGCGGTTAAAGCTTAAACCTGGAAAAACGTTTATTATGCCCGAAACTCAAAAAGATACCCAAGAAAATAAGTCAAGTAGTGTAAATATGGCTGATAAAAATGGTTCGCCACCCCAAAACAAAAGTGTTTTACGAAACAGAGATAATATAAAAAACCAATTAGATATAGATAAAAAAAAATATAAATAAATAAATAAATAAATAAATAAAAATGTAAATGTATGTATTTATTATTAATTCGAAAAATATTGCTATAGTTACGTGAAGCTTTGAAATATCCTATTAAACCAGACGTTGAGGTTAACTTCTTAATGTTTGGTTATAAAGAATTTTAAAGCAGCACAATAAATAAGTAAAATAAATAATATTTTAAGGCGTTAACTGGAAAAGGCCGCTAAATGAGTATTCCGGTGGCCTGGTGGCCTTCTGCGACATAATGGGGTCCACTCTGGTTGATGTTATCCCGCAATTAAAAGAACTTTGTGAACTTTATGTCACCGCCAACGCAGATCTCTGGAACATGCTGGATTTTTTCGAAGCCGTCCACAGCACACTCTGCATTTCAACTGCAGCGGATATGTTTCTCCTGATATTCATAGTGGGCGCTTACCTGGATGCAGTTGGAAGTACTATGGGCTCGTGCTTGAGAACACATGCATACAAATACATTATAAAATATATTTTTCATTACGATTTAACAATACACACACATTTTCTACAGACAAAAGCATTACAATACGAATTCACAAGCATTACAAATCTCGATAACTACGAGTTTTGTATCACATTTCAAAGACAACCCACACGTACACTCCCATACAGACTCACACATTCTTTATTGCGCGAAACTATCGGACTACCCCAAGAGGCCAGCGACTATGCGGATGGCCTGATCAAGGACATGTATGCCGCGATCCACGATCTGGATGATCTACTGGACAACGACCCACCGCATTTAAAAGAAGAACTTTGCCAAACCATATACAACACACAAAAGGAAATTTGGGCTTTAATCATGGACTGTCGAGCGTGGCGAGCTCAAAAGAAAGCTAATGAAACCCTGTATATTGCCCAGCGCCTATATTATAAACTTTAAATAGTTTTTTGTTTTGTTTTATATTCGTGTATGCGTGTTTATGACTTTGTAACTACATTATAATGTTTGTAAATATGTTAAAAATATTGAAGCAAAAACATCTCTCTTCCCCCTCCCCTCAGAAAACGGTTGTAATAGAATATTTTACTTTTTTTTCTTGTTTAATGTTTTTAAACAAAAATTTAAAACAAATAGCGCTATCTTTTGGTTTGACCGGGATGGTCAAAATTCTTGCAAGGGAGGAGTGTTATGTATGAAAATCACATCGGAAATAATGTAAGGAAAACAAAAATTACAAAATAATATTAATAACGTAAATAGAAAACGAGTGTAATTATTAAAAAGAAGTCCCGATTATGACTAAGTTTATAATTACTCTTTTTGTCTTCACACCTGCGGTCCTTCATGATAGGTGCCGAAGGTGCAATTAAACTTTTAAACGGAACCCATCCGAAATAATTATGACTCAATTTTGACAGGTCAATGGATGAAAAGGGAAAAACAAAATTAAGCCTTATTAAATTACACACACTTCCAAAGTATATAAACCCGGCCAAAAACACCTCATTTTTAGTTGGTTATATGGTTGCGGGGTCCGCTTTGTTTTAGTCCCGCTTCATTTTAGTCCCGGAAAGAAATCACTGCGAGCTTCGTTTCAGTCCCGCTTCGTTTTAGTCCCGCTTCGTTTTAGTCCCACTTCGTTTTAGTCCTGCTTCGTTTTAGTCCCGCTTCGTTTGAGTCCCACTTCGTTTTAGTCCTGGCGGAAAATGCGTTCATAAACTAGTTCCTGCTACGTTGTTTTGTTTCAGTCCCGGAAAAAACGCTGCAAGCTTTATTTCAGTCTTGGCGAAAAATCTGCGGCGAAAAATCCGCGCAAGTCATTTTGCCGAAATATTTGGTTTTATACAAAGACCTTTGTACTACAATTTTCTAAGCTTATTTGATTCATTTTGCATTGATTTAAGAATTTTAGGATTTTTTCATTTATTTAAACTATTTTTAGTTTTTTTAACCCATTTAGTTTACTGTAATTAAAGGAACACTGTCACAAATCAAATTTCTATAACGCCCTAAATGGAGTACTATAAATGGAACATAAATGGACTACCAGACTTGTGCAGGGTCTGGAAATGCCCCCCCTGTTTTATTGGAGCATTTTCTCCCCTGCCCCGGTTTATTGCCCCCCCCCGTCAAAAAAATGAAACAGTACCCTAAAATTATGACGCCATTTTTGACATATGATAACGCCATCATCGCAATTTTTTTGCAGTTTTTAGCCTATTTCAATGTATTTTAAGCCATTTCAGACATATTTTTACCTTAATTTCGTTTTTTGTCTCTTTTTTCTCTTTTCCCTTCTTTTTTCTCTATTTTTTTCACCCCTGCTTACCCCCCGTTTTGTTGCCCCCACCCCTGTTTCAAAAAAGTTGCCCCTCCCTGTGCCCCCCCATTTTGGAAATGCCCACCCCGTTTAAACCCCGTGGGGCAGTGCATAGGTCTGCGTCTGGACTACTATAACGCCCTAAATTTTTATGTACAAATAAAAACAAGAAGCTTTTTATAATCTTTTTTGGGCACATTAATTAAATTTAATTCAAAAGCCTTCTTTTTGAACATACGCTAATTATTTATTACACACGTGTTACGTAATAAATAGCATCTGGGGATAAAGAAAACAAAAACAACAGCTGGCTGTGCCTACTGAACTTTAGGCGAGTAAATCGATTTTTTTAATTATGCAAATATTTTGCACAAAAAGACAGCACGCAAGAAAATGATACAAGTTGATAAATGTATTTTCTGCCAGGACTAAAACGAAGCGGGACTAAAATGAAGCGGGACTAAAACGAGGCAGGACTTAAACGAAGCGGGACTAAAATGAAGCAGGACTAAAACAAAGCGGGACTGAAACGAAGCTCTCAGTGATTTTTTTCCGGGACTCAAACGAAGTGGGACTAAAAAGTAGCAGATTCATGGTTGCGGATTTTTGGGAAGGAGAGTTCGAAGGAAGCGGGTACGACTGAGTTTAATATGGAGACTTGGAAAGTTGGCAACAATTTTCTGAGCCCCCGTGAGTTAGAAATTTAAAAAGGGCGTTTTGAGGAAGCTCAACATGAACTTCTTCGAGTTGCCAGGTTTGAGTTTTTAAGATTCCTCTTCCCCACCAACGGTTCTTGAATATTGTAAAAGATATAATGTTTTTTTATTAATGTAATGGTACAATTCCCATACGCGTCCCAAAATTCAATTTGACCGATTCGACAAGGTAGCTCCGGGTTTGGTTGTTTTTTGTTTGGTTTAAATACACATATAAAACATCTTTGTACACTGAATTGGACACGCAGACCTCGTTTTGATGGTTATTTTCAAGATTTGAGCTTATCAAACAAGAGTTATGAACCAATTTATACCCTAAAAAATGACCTTTTTCATCATATGCAACATTTATAATGTTAATAAAAACAAAAATGTGAACGCACAAATTAAAATTAAAAACTATGTTTTAACAATGTTTGAATGTGTAAGTTTGAGAGGTTACTAGAAGTCTGAAGAACTCAAAAATTTTTATATTTTCCTTTCTCTTCCAAAAAAAATTAAAAGTCGAAAGTTACATGGACCACCAAAAACATGGACAACAAATTTTATTTTGGCTTTAAACGCTAATTTTAACTTAGTTTTTCACCGATCATCTATTGCTTTTCTAAACCTAAGCAAAACCCTAATAAAATAAAATCAAACAAAATTGTAATAAAATTGATTTTTATTAAAATAAGTTGTTTTTTAATAAATGTGAATTTTTTCACAACTAAAATTTGATGGCTATTTGAACGGTTATTATAACAAATTGGTTGTTACCACAAAAAAAATTAAAGTATATTTGTAACTGCCAGACACTTGGTAATACAAAATAAAATAAAATTAGTTTGATTAAAGGCTTAATAAAAGATAAAAATTTCTTAAGAAAAATGGTAACATAAATTGTACATGCCAAAATAGGGCAATTTTTGGGTATAAATCGGCTTATAACTCCTAATGAAAAGCATCAAATCTCAATTAAATAGCCACAAAAACCAAGTCTACGGGTCTGATTTAGGGTATGAAGTATGTTTTATAAATGTGATTTTACTTTAGGGCTCGGTCATATCGAATTTTGTGGTACGCGTATGGGAATCCTACCTAATGTTTCAACACATCTAAAAAATAGCCGTTTTGTAAAGCTTAAAAACAGTCGCCTTATTTGTTTTGGATTTGTAATCTGATGATAAATATCTTTAGCTGTACTTAGTTGTTCGTCTCTGTTGAGTTGCAGTGTTGTTTGGTCCCTTTACTAAGATATTTTGTGTGCGTTATCACATTCAAAGATTTCTTAAGAGGTTTCCATGAATAATAAAATAAAAGTTATAAAAGAAAAAAAAGGAGTTAAAACGGGGATTCACACCTTCAAACATTCAGTTTACAATCTTATGCACAAACCAGCTTATAACAACTGCCCCCCCTCCCAGGGTTTTAATGGGGGGGGGGCAATTCCAAAACGGGCAATTCCAAAAGTCAATCAAATACATGAGCTTGAAAACAATAATTTTTGAAATATTACAGAATAATTTCAAAGCAAGTTCAAATCAACTCCGATAAATTACAAATCCGTTCTGATCAAATAGAATTAGAATTGAATATGAATGAAATGATATTCAAAAAAAAATTTTAAAAACAGGCAAGGCCATAGACCCCTATACTCTTGGACAGTTGGCGTGTCGTTGGAATGGTAACGGGAACTTAGATCCTGGAGTCCTTAGATCCTTGCTTTTTAGTGGCGTCATTTCGAGGGAAACTGGAAAGTACACCGACACCGTCCACTGACACCGACCGATTTCTAGGCTTAGGCTTAGTCTTAGGCTTAGATTTAGGCTTAGGCTGTTTAACTTCGTCGCCATCTGCCAAGGATCTAAGTTCCCCCAATCCTTGGAATGGATATCTGGGTATGCAACAGATACATCACTGACAGGTTTTACATGTGCTCAAATCTGTAACTTTTGAGCTTAAGACTTAGTATAGGGGTCTAGATTTTCCTAATTAACTTATATAGATTTATTATAGTGTTTTTTTAAATAAAAATTATTTTTTTAAATAAAAATTATAGCCAAATAAAATTGCACACTAACAGTGAATTTTATGAAACTATATTTCTTTAACGGGGATAATGCTCAAAACGCAATAACAGTATTTAATAATAGCAAAAAAAATATAACACAAAAGAATGTCCGACTGTACACTCAATTTTCGACCAAAATTTTGCGAGAAAAGTCGTATATTTAAATTTGTGTGCGACTTTTCCCGCAAAAATCCGCCATTTTTTGCTAGTTTTCCCGCACTGCGATTTTTAACACAGTTGTTAGTTTTTTCGCAGTGGGGACTGCGACTTCTTTTGCACTCTATGCTGCTTTATTCGCACGGCAATTATTCTTGCAGTGCGAGTCTAGCTGCTTAACAAAAAAATACAGACGCTGGTAGTCATTTTCAATGGAGTAAAACACTTCAAAATTTGTTTTTTTTTTAATTTTAAAATGTTGGAAAGTTAGTTTATTTCATTAAAACTAAAAAGTTTTAACATCTTAAGGTAAAAAAAACGACTTTACTCATCTAAACACAAAATTTTTGCTCCGCTTTATTATTTTTTTGTTGTGCAGGTAACTCGCAGTGTGAAAATAATCGCAGCGCAAATAAACAGTATAGAGTAAAGCAGCGCATCCCCACGAGAAACTATACCATACAAAAATATCGACTCGATAAAAACTAAACTTTAAATTTATATATCCATAACGAACTCAAATATTCGAACATATGACTTCATATATGAACATAAACATATATAACATATATGAACATATATACTTAACACTTGCTATTTTTTAAAAGTTTAAAAAAATTTTTTCAATATTATCACTACACCGATCTGAAAAAAACCTCCCAAAAAAAACAAAACTTTTTTATAAAGAAATAAAAACCCCTTGACTTAAAACATACTTTTCTATTTTCTAAAGTTTACGAAATCCTCCTCAAATTTTTTCTTTATAATCGTTAATTCCGTTTTTCGATTTTTCGCGAATTTTTCCACGCTAATACACTTCCAATCATTTATTTTTTTTCTTCCTCTTAAGTTTACAATATTGATCATATTGTTATATATTAAATGCCCCAATTTTTATTCTTTACTTTTGACCTAAAATTGGAAAAAAAACTAAAACGAAAAAACTTTCATTGGTATTTAAAACTTCCGACCGGATCCATTCGGACAGGGTCCTTTTGTCTTTTGGAAAACTAAATCGAGTCCTATATTTTTACATCGACTAAAAATTATCAAAAATGTATTTTTAAAACAAAAAAGTATAAACTGTTTGTATTATACCTAATACAAGATTTTGAATAAAATTTGTTAAAACAAATTAATGAATGCGTGCGATGACAATATTAAGTACTAGACTCGGTCCAAAAAGTGGACCTGGTACAGTTTTCTGACCAAAGCAGACGAACCCAATCCAAATGAACCCGGTCCTAGGTTTTGTGAACACCGTGTATAATTGTAAATTATGTTAAAACTAACACCGCCAATATAAACTAAAACTAACACCGCCAATATGAACTAAAAGAAGCTGCTAAGTTTAACAAACAGAACTGGAAGGTGTGAAAATGGCTTAAATATTTTATAGTATTGTGATTATATTAATAGAAAAATCGCATATTAAGAGTTTGAACTTCAATATTTGAAGAGTTCAAATTTAAAGCTAACACAAATTGTTTGTCATTTCTAGCATTTATTGCCCAGTAGATCGAAATTAATTTTATTTCATTTTTCATCTATTTACTTTGAGAATACTTTTAAATTTAATTTTATGTTTATAAACTAAATACAAAAGTCTAAAATATTTTAAACTATTAATGCATACATGCTACTAACTTATAACGTAATACTTTACAATAAGCTATGACGTGATAATATCATACTTATAACGTAGTAAATAAACGCCGCTTCATGATATTTGTCATGCGCTCCTTTCGGGTGCTTTTTTTCCGCTTTGCGCACGGGTGCTTTTTTTCCGCCTTTGCCACGGGTGCTTTTTTTCCGCCACCCCAAAATACTTCCTTACATCATGCAAATTTTTGTTATTACGTCATAATTAATGATTTTTATTGGTTCTTCCGCAATTAAAATGACGCAATTCAGACCGATCGCGGATTCAAACGTTTTTACACAATAAATAGTTTTACTTTAAAAAATTAAATTGGGATATTGGCAAAAGAGTGAGAGCATAGTTATTAGAAATTTGTTTTTTGTGTTGACGAATGGGGAAACATGTTTGCAAGTAAGAAAATACTTAAAAAAGAGCATTTTTTAGCTGCAATATTTGGCAATTATGTAGAAAGATTTTAATCTTGAAAATAAGTTTTTTTTTAACAAAATATCCTGGAAATTCGAAAAAAATAAACTTTTAAGGCTTATTTTTTAGAAAAGTTTTTAATTTAAAGGTTTGCTGCTGCCAGGCTTGGAATGCTTCCAAGTTTTAAATTCGTCATTTTTGACAGCTTATTGTAAGCTTAATATTAGGGTAGTGCATTTAATTTCGCACTTTTCCAAATTGGGCATTTTTGATTTTGGACTATATCTTTGGTAATCCTGGACGGAATACGACGTTTGATAGCTCAAATGAGAGCTAATTATATGTAGATGACTGTCGTGAGCTTTTTATTTGTTATGTTACGATATTTTCAAGTGAAATTGTGTGATTTACAAAAAATAAAATTGTTACTCGTTTTTAGAACATGGGCATTTCATGATTACGCAATAAATTGGTTTAAAAATTAAACTGTCCTGGTAAAATTTAGTTTATTTTCTGAATTTTTAGTCCCCGTGGTTTTACGTTGCGTCTGTGGTGAGCAATCGTTATAAAATAAAATAGTGGAAGTTTGGCACACATATTGCTGTAGATAAAAACGGGTTGAATTAAGTGGTCCGGTGTTAAATTGTAGTCGTAAATAGTTAAAAGGCAACGTTGAAATGTGTAGGGGTCATAGCACTGCACTTAAACGCGATTAAGGGGATCCTTTTAAAAAGTGCCGAAATTAAATGCACGTTTTCCCAAATTTTGCTCATTTTAATACCATTTGGCATTTTAGCTGTAACTTTTTGCCAATTACACGTTAAACAACAAGTAGAAGCTTAAATTAAAGAAAACTGTCTGGAGATTATGATAGGTTTTTAAATTTTTGAAAATTATGATTTTTTGACTGAGAAACAATCGATTGTTTGTAAAGTGCCGAAATTAAATGCATACATTTAATTTCGGCAATTTTCCATTTTTTAAAAAACTGATTTAATTAAGTAAAAAAACAACTTTCGTACAGTGAAACTTTTATGACGCAACGCAGTATCGTAAAAGCTCTAAAATGAGCTATCAAACATGAAAATCGGGCCATACAGTGAAAAGTTATACAGTGAAAAAACGAAAAAGTGCCGAAATTAAATGCACTACCCTAGGTTTTTTTACACAAACGATATATCAAAATTCGTCATATGTAATAATTTTACATTTTTGATGGTTTTGAAAAAAATTTTGCCAAAAATTTTTGGCATTCGTGTTTGGCCCCCTAGCCCCCGGGGGGGTGGTCAACCCCCCAAAAAAATTTTAGGTCAAAAGTAAGGAATAAAAATTGGCGGCCATTTAATATATAACAATATGATCAATATTGTACACACTTCAAGCAGGAAGCAAAACAAAATAAATGATTCGGACAGTGTATTAGCGTGGCAAAAATTCGCGAAAAATCGCAAAAACCGCGCACATTCAACGCATTATAAAAAAAAATTTGAGCGAGCCGATTTCGCTCAAACTTTCAGAAAAAACTCAGAAAAGTATGTTTTAACAGCATACCAAGCGGCGTTTCTTATTTCTTTATAAAAAAGTTTTGTTTTTTTTTGGGATCAGGTTTTTTTCACCGCATCGGCTGTAGTGATGACGTCATTGAAAAACATTTTTTCTAAACTTTTCAAAAAATAGCCAAGTGTCTAAGCTATATATGTTCCATATATGTTCATATATGTTTATGGTCCATATATGCCAAGTCCCATATATGTTCCGCACATATTCTAACTTCCGTTATGGATATATAACATTTCAAAGTTCTAGTTTTGTCGCCAGTCCGCATCATTTTTGTATGGACTATAGTTTTCTCCCAGTGGGGAATGCGACTGCTTTGCACTCTATACTGCTTTATTTGCGCTGCGATTATTTTCACACTGCGAGTCTACCTGCACAACAAAAAAATAATAAAGCGGAGCAAAAATTTTGTGTTTAAATGAGTAAAAGTCGTTTTTTTTTACCTTAAGATGTTAAAACTTTTTAGTTTTAATGAAATAAACTAACTTTCCAATATTTTAAAATTAAAAAAAAAACAAATTTTTAAGTGTTTTACTCCATTGAAAATGACTACCAGCGTCTGTATTTTTTTGTTAAGCAGCTAGACTCGCACTGCAAGAATAATTGCCGTGCGAATAAAGCAGCATAGAGTGCAAAAGAAGTCGCAGTCCCCACTGCGAAAAAACTAACAACTGCGTTAAAAATCGCAGTGCGGGAAAACTAGCAAAAATGGCGGATTTTTGCGGGAAAAGTCGCACACAAATTTAAATATACAACTTTTCTCGCAAAATTTTGGTCGAAAATTGAGTGTACAGTCGGACATTCTTTTGTGTTATATTTTTTTTGCTATTATTAAATACTGTTATTGCGTTTTGAGCATTATCCCCGTTAAAGAAATATAGTTTCATAAAATTCACTGTTAGTGTGCAATTTTATTTGGCTATAATTTTTATTTAAAAAAATAATTTTTATTTAAAAAAACACTATAATAAATCTATTTAAGTTAATTAGGAAAATCTAGACCCCTATACTAAGTCTTAAGCTCAAAAGTTACAGATTTGAGCACATGTAAAACCTGTCAGTGATGTATCTGTTGCATACCCAGATATCCATTCCAAGGATTGGGGGAACTTAGATCCTTGGCAGATTGCGACGAAGTTAAACAGCCTAAGCCTAAATCTAAGCCTAAGACTAAGCCTAAGCCTAGAAATCGGTCGGTGTCAGTGGACGGTGTTGGTGTACTTTCCAGTTTCCCTTGAAATGACGCCACTAAAAAGCAAGGATCTAAGGACTCCAGGATCTAAGTTCCCGTTACCATTCCAAGGACACGCCAACTGTCCAAGAGTATAGGGGTCTATGGCCTTGCCTGTTTTTAAATTTTTTTTTGAATATCATTTCATTCATATTCAATTCTAATTCTATTTGATCAGAACGGATTTGTAATTTATCCGAGTTGATTTGAACTTGCTTTGAAATTATTCTGTAATATTTCAAAAATTATTGTTTTCAAGTTTTTTTTTTTTTTGGTTTTGGGGGGGGGGGTTTTTGTTTGTTTTTTTGTGTTTTTTTTTTTTTTTTTTTTTTTTTTTTTTTTTCTTTTTTTTTTTTTCTTTGTTTTTTTTTTTTTTCTGTTTTTCCTTTTTTTATATTGGCCCCTTATAACCCTCGGGGGGGGGGGCAGTTGTTATAACTGGTTTGTGGCTTAAGTTGTTAGATTGATGTTTTGAGGGGGGAATCCCCGTTTTAACTCCTTTTTTTTTCTTTTATAAC
The DNA here is from genome assembly GCA_030248175.1 of Microlaimidae sp. YZB2_3. Lineage (NCBI taxonomy): Eukaryota > Metazoa > Nematoda > Chromadorea > Desmodorida > Microlaimidae > Microlaimidae sp. YZB2_3. Next base: position 2,140 of record JASAMX010030092.1, on the reverse strand, counting down.
TTTTATTTTATTATTCATGGAAACCTCTTAAGAAATCTTTGAATGTGATAAACAACTAAGTACAGCTAAAGATATTTATTTACAAATCCAAAACAAATAAGGCGACGTTACTTTACAAAACGGCTGATGTGTTACATTAGGTAGGATTCCCATACGCGTCCCAAAATTCGATATGACCGACCCTAAAGTAAAATACATTTATAAAACATCTTCATACCCTAAATCAGACCCGTAGACTTGGTTTTTGTGGCTATTTTTGAGATTTGAGCTTTTCATTAGGAGTTATAAGCCGATTTATACCCAAAAATTGCCCTATTTTGGCATGTACAATTTATGTTATTAAGAAATTTTTTTTATTAAGCCTTTAATCAAACTAATTTTATTTTTTTTGTATTACCAAGTGTCTGGCAGTTACAAATATACTTTAATTTTTTTTGTGGTAACAACCAATTTGTTATAATAACCGTTCAAATAGCCATCAAATTTTAGTTGTGAAAAAATTCACATTTTTAAAAAACAACTTATTTTAATAAAAATCAATTTTATTACAATTTTGTTTGATTTTTAGGTTTTGCTTAGGTTTAGAAACAATAAATCGGTGAAAAACTAAGTTAAAATTAGCGTTTAAAGCCAAAAAAAATTTGTTGTCCATGTTTTTGGTGGTCCATGTAACTTTCGACTTTTAATTTTTTTTGAAAATTTTTGAGTTCTTCAGACTTCTAGCATTGTTAAAACATAGTTTTTAATTTAATTTGTGCGTTCACATTTGTTTTTATTAACATTATAAATTGCATATGATGAAAAAGGTCATTTTTTGGGCGGCGCAACGGAGACGGGAAAGCAACAATTTTCACCCCCCTATATAAATTGGTTCATAACTCTTTTTGATAAGCTCAAATCTTGAAAATAACCATCAAAACGAGGTCTGCGTGTCCAATTCAGTGTACAAAGATGTTTTATTGTAAAAGATATAATGTTTTTTTATTAATGTAATGGTACAATTCCCATACGCGTCCCAAAATTCAATTTGACCGATTCGCAGGTAAAATACACATATAAAACATCTTTGTACACTGAATTGGACACGCAGACCTCGTTTTGATGGTTATTTTCAAGATTTGAGCTTATCAAAAAGAGTTATGAACCAATTTATACCCAAAAAATGACCTTTTTCATCATATGCAATTTATAATGTTAATAAAAACAAATGTGAACGCACAAATTAAATTAAAAACTATGTTTTAACAATGCTAGAAGTCTGAAGAACTCAAAAATTTTCAAAAAAAATTAAAAGTCGAAAGTTACATGGACCACCAAAAACATGGACAACAAATTTTTTTTGGCTTTAAACGCTAATTTTAACTTAAGTTTTCAGCGAATTTATTGTTTCTAAATTTACGAGCGAAACTGTAAAAATAAACAAAATTGTAATAAAATTGATTTTTATTAAAATAAGTTGTTTTTTTGAATAATTTTTTTTTTTCACAGACTAAAAATTTGATGGCTATTTGAACGGTTATTTGAATATGGTAATTGTTACCACAAAAAAAATTAAAGTTATATTTGTAACTGCGAGGTTATTTGGTAATACAAAAAAAATCAAAATTAGTTTGATTAAAGGCTTAATAAAAAAAAATTTCTTAATAACATAAATTGTACATGCCCAAAATGAGGCAATTTTTAGGTATAATCGGCTTATAACTCCTAATGAAAAGCTCAAATCCAAAAATAGCCACAAAGACCTACAGATTCTGATTTAGGTATGAAGATGTTTTATAAATGTATTTTATTTTAGGTCGGGTAGTACAATTTTTCGGACGCATTATGAAAATCCTACCTAATGGGGCGCGTCAGCCGCGCGAAATTAACGTAGGGTTTTATTTGTTTTGGGAATTTGTAAATAAATATCTTTAGCTGTACGTAGTTGTTAATTACATTCAAAGATTTCTTAAGAGGTTTTCACAAATAATACAATAAAAGTCATAAAAGGTAAAAGGAGTTAAAACGGGGATTCACACCTGAAATCATTCAGTATAAAAAATTATGCACAAACCAGCTTATAACACCCCCCCCCTCCCAGGGTAATGGGGAGCAAAAACGGGCAATTCCAAAAGTCGATCGAATACATGAGCTTTAAAAC
>JASAMX010030090.1:0-14895 GCA_030248175.1 Microlaimidae sp. YZB2_3 | reverse complement strand
CTCTACTTGGTCAGTTTAGTATACTACTTTCATATCTGAGAAAAAAATATCGAATCAGAAGTTTAGATATTAAATTATGGCCGTTAGAATAATCACAATAAGAAGAAGAAGAGGCTGAATCCCAGAATTTAACCACGTTCTTTGGCGCAGCAGGGCGGGGATTAATCGCCCCGTCACTTCCTGTTTGGCGCTGTTCCGCAGGGCTAGATCACCCCGTGGCGCTCCTGCGCCACCCGTCATTTAAGTTTTTGAAAATTTCTTTTATAAAATAAATTCATTTTTTTAATTACAAGTTGATATTCGGTTGGTTCTTTTTTTACTGGTAAAAGCCTAGCGCTCACATACTGACATCTTCTATTGAAGACGGAGAACGATACCCTTTTTTATATTATGGTTGTCAATTGTTTTTACAAACACAAAATCACATTGTATATCACCTTAAATTAAAATTTACCAATTTATATAATATTTTTTATTATATTCGATTATATTCAATTATTATACTTCAAATAAATTGGTTATTTTTCACTAAAAAAACAACTGATAACTTTTAAAATCAAGAAAAATGACGAAGGAAAAAAATCTGAAAAATGACGAAAAAAAAGAAATGTTTACCAAGTATAAAGGCTGGTTCATACTTATGACAAAACGTTCTTTGAACAAAGTCCAAAGGACTTTTGTCCTTTGGACTTTGTCCAAAGAACAAAATCCAAAGGGAAAAGTCCAAAGGGAAAAATCCAAAGGGAAAAGTCCAAAGGACAAAATCCAAAGGACAACGTATTCATACTTTTGTCCTTTAGACTTTTCGTTTTGGATTTTGTTCTTTGGACTTTGTCCAAAGGACAAATTCTAAGTAGCGTTCATACTTCGTCCAAAGGAAAAAGTTTAAAGGACGTTTTGGCTTGTCCAAAGGACGTTTTGACTTTTATAAAATTGTCCTTTGGACTTTGTCCAAAGGACGTTTTGTTATAAGTATGAAATAGCCCTAATAGAGATTTTTTTAATATCATATCTGTTAATTTTAATAAAATTTCATTTAAATTTAGAATTTAAAGTTGGTCTCCTTGCTTTTATGTTAATGAATTAATATTTTTGACATATATTAGAAAAATATATAATATACCAAAAATGAAGTGGTTTGGGGTGGGGGGTTGCGTGTGGGGGTGGGGGGGCGGTGGGTGCGGGGGGGGGGGGGGGGGGGGGGGGGGGGGGGGGGGGGGGGGGGGGGGCGGCTTTTGATGGCTCTGTGGGGTGTTTGATAAAGTATTATAAAGTTTTATGTTTAATTTGATAAGTTTAACTGATTTTTGACCTATACTTAGTAGCTACCAACAAACAACTCTTTGTAAATACTAACAAAAAAATAAAATAATGCCAACTATAACGTCCAACCAAAAGACAAAACTAAAATTACGCGCTGATTCAAAAGCAATGCTTTTAACGGAACTAAAGTCTGTTAAAAAATGAAAAAAATTATTTAAACTGAGGAAAAAACTTAAGCTTTAAAACGTTATATTTCACAAACAAAACAATGGTTTTATACGATACTTATATGAGAATATAGCTTAGACTTTTGGCTATCAGTAAGTTTGTCATGGTTTTAAGCAGCATGAGTAATAAATCTTGGCTTGAAAATTTTTTTGACTGAATGGTTTTACTTCAAGTGCATTCTTGTAATGTTATTTTGTTCCCATTAGGGTATCTGACTTAATTTCGGCTAGGCCTTAATTTCGGCCACTAATTTAGTGTGTTAGAAAATTAGCTTATTTTTAAAACACAAAATAACTAGCACAAAAGTAACTGGATGAATGTTGAATAAAGTGTTTTTGCAAAAGTTTTTTATTTCTGTTATTTTGCATTATTAACATTTTCATACAAAAAGTGAATTTTTTGTGATTTTCTTAATTTTTGCTTTGTGTTTAAACTACATCAAATTTAGAACGAAGCATTATATAACCTTAAAATATCTTCTAATTAAGGCTCCAAATTGTTAAATTTCATGTTTTGATATTTTCTTCAAAATTATTTTGCAATGCGTTTAAAAAACTGCGCATTTTAAAATTCCATTAATTTCGGCCATCATGATATTTAGGTAAAAGAACCTGCCGTTGTTTGCTGTTTTCAAATATCATCGTACTACCGTATTTATAAGGAATTTTTTTTTTGCTCTTTTGACATTTTTGACGTTTTTTTAAGCCAAAAAAATTCAACAAATAATATAAGTTATTAAAAACTTGTTTTTTTTAAGGTTTTGACATAATTATATTAAGTCTGGCTAATAACTATTTAAGTTTGCAAATGGGAAAAAATTAAGTTATATGTACCAAGAACAACACCTAAAAATAAATTTGCAACCTCTAAAAATTTTCATTGTTCGTTTTGGCAATAGTTTTAGCCAGTTTGTTCTAGGTGGCCGAAGTTAATGGCTCGCGCCTTAATTTCGACCACTATTAAAAAAACCTTTAAACCTCCACTGTTCTTTAAGTGTAACAGAAATTTTAAAATTTTGCACTGAAATAACAAAAATAGCTATTGTTTGATTTTTAGACCAAATTTTGGATCGATTGGAAAAACCAGAAAAAACTTATCTAAAAAAATTAAAAAAAAGTGGCTAAAATTAAGTCAGTTACCCTATATGCTATTTTTCCGTGTTAATGGGTTGTTTAAGATAAATGTATAATATTTTGTTCAAACTTAAAATTTTTATTCGATAAAAAGTCAATCTTTTACAACTAGTGACAAACAATTTTAATGCGACAGTGACAAAATAGAAATAATGACCATTATTACTGTTTGGTCATTAAATGGCGACAACCAGCAGTGCAAAACTAACTAAAAGTTTTTATGCGCTTTAACTCTTTCTGCTCAGTGTACAAGTTTAGCACATTCCTATTTACATATAGTTTAGCACATAGTTTATTGCACATAGTTTAGCACATTCCTGAGTTGGGAATAAGGTAATTAATTATCACTGGGGTGCGTATAGAAAAAAGAAAGAAGAAAAAATCACGAAAACCACAGAAAACCGTTGACTTCTTAAATAAGAAAAACAAAAAAAGACTTCTTAAAGTCCCTGTAAAGAAATTATAATATAAAATTTGCGTCAATTTTGAAAAATGTCAGGTGCGTTGCGACAAAAAATTGGTCCAGCCCGCAAAAGACTTCAATAAGCTCTCCAAGACTGTAAATTAAATCTTGTTGACGACTCCAGTCGAGATACTGAAGCAACATTACTGTATTTGGAGACTCAAATTGGGCATTAAATTGCACCGTGACAGAATACAGCGACTAAAAGACAGTCTAATAAAAATTGAATGGGACAAGTTTTTGATTCAAATTACTGGGACCGACATAGAAGCAAATGAACTTGAATCCCCCTGGCAATTTAAGACCTCTAAAATGTCATATGGTATTCTTTATCACGTGATCACGTTTTGCTCCGTGGGATAGGTTGTCAGAGAAGCTAAATATTCCATCCGTTTAGACGTTCCGCCCTAACAAACTCATGGAACACATCTTTTTCATGATCGCCCATTGTTTGCGCTGATTGGCTGCGCTCATCATTGTTCCGTAAAAGTGACGTGAGCAATCGTCAGTCCCTTTTGTTGACAGACTTTCTGGTTTGCGGCTACTGATGTTGTAAAAAATCTCAAAATTACGCATGAATGGTGACTGTGACTCGACTTATTTGCATATATGTTACTTTTTAAGCAAAGGGTAAATATAATGGGTCAGGTTAATAAAAATTCAAAACTGTGACAAATTTTTTATTTATTATAGCTAAAACTTACTTGATTAAAAATGAGTTTAGAAGTTTTTTAATATTATAAACATTAAAATAAAATTATACTATACATGAATGGTTTAAAGCAAATTTATGATATTTTGAAATGATAACTTACATTAAGTTTTAAATAAACCAAATAATTGTTTTATGCAGAATTTTATAAAAAATAGAAAAGAAAATTTTATACAATTATAAAGTTTAAAATTGTTTTGTAAAAAAATTTTTGCTTTATATTATGATTTATTTTGGTTTATAATATATTTTAACATTTTAAACAATTTTAACACTAAACAATTTCCGATTAAAAAGCGGGTTTAGACTAGAGTGATTGTATAGAAAATTTTCTGGTCCAAAAGATCCCAATGGTTTTTTAACTGTTCTTCACAAATCTAAAGACAAGTTATTATCACTCCAAAAACTGAATGATAAAGTGGACTACCACTAAGTAAATTGACCAAGGACCCTTATGGCCATAACTTACCCAAACGCAAAGTCCGCAAGCAGCCGTTGTTAACTTTTCTGAGGATCAAGCTGGGACTTTCAACATCAATTAGAGTGTAACAAGTTCTGTGCCACCTGTTATTAATCCGGTTTCATTATCGGCACGCAAAATGCGACAGAAAATACAAGTCAAGCCCCAAATCCGGTTATATCAATGCTAAATCCTTCTCAGGTTTTTATTACCTTTTTCTGACAGACAGCTACCCCGCTATCAGCTTGGAAACTGAGACCGAAACGTTTTAACTCACCCTGCATTTATTCAGAAGTTTCGGGTACAAGTGCATAGCAATAACATCCCGGAATTTCAAAAATGATTGGTTCATTTGTGCAGCTGGGTCCCACAATATTTAATGCTTTTGGGGGATTCCCTCTTTGGACGTTATCGGTTGGGACTTCTTCCCGTAGGAGAGAAAGGCCGTATCGATCCCTCTCCTCACAAAAACAAGCCGATCCAACAGGCCCAACCGCAGGTGGAATTCATGGTTCTGCTGTTGCAGTCGCGACGCTCGGCCCCCCCCCGTATTATCGGGTGGTGCGACAGCCGCCACTTGATTTGAAGGGCGCTGTTGCACATTTTGGTAGCCACCGTTTCCCATGTTTGGCTGAAAAACATGAGGCGTATAACTACTATTTGTAGCATTATTAAAATTTTGTCGTGAAAAATTACCTTGTTGAGGAGTGACATTCTGTGAGAAAGTATTTTGATTTTGCGGAAAATTATTTTGGTTTTGGTAATTTTGCTGTCTCCTGTTATTAATTCCCATATTATTATTGTTATTATTTGTACCGATTAGAGGACATTTGACCTCCCCAATAATTACCCCTATTGTTTCCGGGTTTATACCAACAGAAAGGGCTATAATGGCCTGTAGGACCACAATAATTACAAATCAGCCGTCCATCTGGCGTCCATTGTCCATTATTAACGTTTGCGGCAGAAGGACTTGTCACCTGATTACTTGACCCTTGTGGGTTATTAGAAGGGAAATTTACCCCATTCTGATTTTGCACAATATTACTACTATTATTGTTGTTATTCGGACGGGACATTCCGCGCGCATTCCTCCCCAGGCGGTTGGGAAAACTTCCCCCACCACATGGAGAAGAAGTTGAAGGCGCAGAAAAGGCAACAAAGGGTTTCTTTTTCTGATCATGTTTAATCAAATTCAGCTTTACTAGCTTTGCGAACAGCTTGTACAAATTTTGTTGGATGGTCTACCATGCCTAATTCTCGTTTAATGCTGGGCTTAAGACCATTCCAGAAGTATCTTATACGATTTTCAGCGCGTTGGTCTGGGGAATAATTTTCTGCAGGGATTTTTATGCCACATTAACTAGCTTACAAATTTGTGTTGCAAATTGTTCTGCCGTCTCATTTTCAGCCTTTGATCTGCAACAGTACCAGTTAAATCCTCAAATGTTTCCTGCAGCTGTTCTCTGGGTTTGGGTTTTCTGTGTTTTTTGTGGTTCTTCCTGGCTTCTGATTCTGCTTCTTTGTGTTGCTTGTTCTCGTCTCTTTTCCTTTTCTGTGTTCTTTTTTTTTCAAGAACTAGGCTGTAATCTTGACGGATATATGGGCTTAATTCATCATATGAATTTTTGGCTAGACCTTCCTAGGCTTGACTGATATAGAGAGCCCAATCTTCCCAAGCGATTCCTCCTACTTCCATGACAGATTGGAACTCACGTAGCTATGCCCCAAAGGCAATGGTATTCTTCGCCCCACTAAATGGTTTGAGAGATGGGAGGAAAAGTTTGGCAAAGTCGTATTTCATATAACAAAATGTTTTTGGTTGCGAAACAGGTTGCGTTGGTATTTTTTGATTGCATGTAAAAAATTGGCTATTGGACATTTGAGGTGGTTCCGTCGGAAAATTTTGAACAGCCTCAGCTGGAGCTTTGGAGTGAATAGGAACAGACGGTTGAACCCGAAGGTCACTACTCATCCCTTTTTGAGGTTCACTACTCATCCCTCAACTTTTTGAGGTTTTTTTTGGCTTTCTGAAAGGAGGGTCATTGCATTCCCGACCAATTGAGTTAAATTAGCCACTTGCTGTTCAAGATTCCCAATTTGAGGGTTGGGTTGAGAATTCCCACGTGACCGAGAATATCTCACTTCCCCCCCTGTGTTGAAGGAGGTTGGCTACATATAGAATCTTCAGATGCCTCACTCTGTACTTGACAATTGTTCCTTAGAACAAATCCTACGATTTTTGGTAATTCTGGTTGTTTTATGCGACCCTTCATTTTCTCCAGGCGCACCGCTCACTGAGAAGAGCTTGCCTTCTTCTTCTTCTAAATTAAGGTTTCCCCCTTGATTACTGAATATTTTTACTCCCCCAAGATCTTCTCGCGAGTTGGATTGCCCCACACGACCAACTACCCCAACGCCCAATGGACCTTTTTTGATGGTAGTTTCCTTCGTTTGTTGACGGCGCTTGGCTCTTTCTGCACGCTCCTTGGCTTTATCTGCAGCGCTGTTTCTCCCTCTCGATTAATTTAATTTAATTTAAATTTTGCGCTGCTTAATTTACATTGTGTCTTGGTTGACACTGGGTTGCTGACAGGATCAAGATCAGTCGAACGCCGAGATAAATGGTCACCCCCCTCTAGAGTTCCAGCGCTAGTGAGGTACACAGTGTTGCCCGTTTGGTTCAAAGGCATAACCCGCGTCCCGACTGCGCTAGAACTAAGAAAATCAAATATTGGTATATTTGCTGAATCACCTGAAACATTTTGATATGCATCCTCCGTACCAGCTGACTTTTCAAGCCCAGGATCACCTACCGAACCTCTTTTTGAATTAAGACCTTGGTTTGAGTCCTTGGTTTGAAGTGGCGGTGTCCGCTGTATACTCATTTTTTAGAGGCTTTTAACCAAAAATTTTTTGAAAATGAAAAGATTTACGATTGTAATCCTTGCCTCACAAGAGATTCTAGGCGGGGGACTAAGCTGAGTACACGAATATACACAATAATATCAATATATAAATATAGAAATCCTAAATGCAAGGATTATCTCAGAGTCAGCGTTGAAAAACGATTTTTAGGAAAAAGAAATTAAAAAGTTATTAAGTCAGCCACTGAGTTATTTTTCCTCAATACAATTTCCTACCTAAGTTGGCCGTAACCAACTGCAGAATGTTGGCATCTCAGGTGGGATAATCAAATGTTATAAAAATAAGGTATTACAAAATAAAACTACCTAGGCTGGGTCTGCGGACTGAAAAAGGGGTCCCAATCCCCAAATGGTAGATACAACTGTATTTCAGAATTAAGCGCTCAAACAATGATAAGAAACCCGCCGATCCCACACGCCGTGCGGAGCAATTTGACTGCTTGAAATGGTTAATTTGGGCATGCGCGGCGGCAGCGCAGGTACTGTAGATTTGCATACTACAGTATTAATAAAGTTTGAATAAAAAATGAAACGCGATTGAATGACGGCGGAATGGTGACTTTTTAATAGCTATAATTATATTTATTTTGAGAACCTAAGCCGCCACACGCTTTCCGCCACAGTCCCATAGATTTATGCGTCGCAGGCGGCGTTCTAGAAGGTAGGCGGCAGGCGGTGTTCCTGAAGCCGTTGACATTCTGGATTTAAGCATCCAGGGAGAACGCAGTGGCGTTGAACTGGTGGCTTTCCGGTTTGGTACAGAAGACCCTCTACAAAAATAAGACATATAAACAATGTGAAGGGCAACTATGTTTAGCTGACTACCAGTTAGTTAAATTTGTTAAATATTATAAAAGGACATAGTACCGCTTTTAATCTGAATATATGGTTGCTGTAAACCTGTACAAGACACAATGAGTTAACGAAAAAACTACTAAATGTACAGGTGATTAGATGCAACAAAAATATACAAATGAGAAATTACGCAACTAAAACGCAAAGATAAAAATGAAACCCTAATAGTGTGCAAGCAAGGACACCAATTTAACAGCAAAAATAATGACAAAAGAGAAAATCAGCAAATTTAGAGCTAACCGTTAGGCAGCTGTGCGTCACGTTACGTTGTTAGTCTGTTCATCTGTAAGATCATGATGCAATACACAAATAAAAAATAGCAAAAACAATGTTTCATACGCGATCAAAAACAATATTCATGACGTAATGTGGTTCCTATCAGCTGATTTGTCACCATAATATAGAATACATTTTAGAAGCAAAACATAATTTTAGAGCCGAGTTGGTACTCCATAAAAATCAAAAAAAAAATTTTTAGCGCAACCGTGGTGACAGTTATACAGTAGAGGTTGATCAGTCCTCACCGCGCAAAAACGGCACTGTTTTGCCAGCTTTCTGGACATGCCAGGCGGAGCATTGGCATAGCAGTCATATTTCATTTTCACATTGAAATTTACGTCTTCTGTGTATGTTGAGTAGATTTGTTTATATGGTCAGTAGATTTGTTAGTCATCACTATTTTTGTGGTGGTTAGGTAGTTTGCCTTTGTTTAACATTGGGTAAACAGGAGTGGGGTTTTCTAAAACTAGTGGGTGTTTATGGGGTCGACTTGAGTTGTAGAAAACACAAGGGATAAGGGCATAGGATGGAGCTGCTTGAGCTTTAAAAGCATGGTGGGGTTGTACTCAGGACGGGTGATGGCTGGACTAACCTTCAAGTGCGCTAGGTTTGACAAACAGCAGGTTGTTGCAAGTCGTAGGAGATAGTGTTCAGGGTAATAAGGTTTTAGCCTTTGAAGGTTAACCCAATCTGGTTTGATAGTTTTCTTTGGTGTATCCATAATTTTGGCAATACCCTTATTGTGATCTAGCGCTATCACTTTATATGGTCCTATCGATTTAATTTTAACAAATTTAGAACAATCTGTCTTTTTGAATCAGGGTTATGTTTTAACACCAGGTCATTGACTTTGATTGCTTGATTCACGTTTTTTTTCATAATTGCGCTTTTGTCAATGTTGTGTCTTAGATAGCACTCATTTTGCAAGTGCTTGCGCTTCTATCATTACGACTCTTGTATGGTCTAAATAGTCATCTTCGTAATTGACATACTGTGATCAGTATTTCTGGTATTTGCTGTCAATGGGAGATCGCATATCTCGACCAAAGACTAAATAAAAAAGATTTTCCCAAATGGACTCCTGCAGCAAGCGATTGTACGCACTCGTAACAAATAAAAGTGCAAAATCCTAATGTCGTCTTGTGATGTTTTCTCTTTTAAAGGGCAAAATCCCAAAATCCAAGGGGGCAATGTCGTCTTGTGAAGTTACCTCTGCGGTAATGGGAGCAGCAATACAGATTTGTATGGTCGCAGAATCCTGCACAATATCTGTTACGGCTTGAGATGGAGATGGTGTTTTCTATGGGATCTCTTCAATTTTGATTTGCAAGGTTTGCGAAGATTGATTTTTAAACTCAGGTTTTTGGTCAGGTATTCCTGCATCTGGTGTGGTATTTGGGAGAATGCATCCGCATTACCATTGTTACCCATTTTATATTCGATCTTATCCAGTTTATACTGTGTCAGTGGATAGGCCCATCTAAGAAACCAATCTGAAGTTCATTTTCCTAAATGTAAATATGTGTTTTAAGGGTGGATGATGGGTGGTGATGGTAAATTCATGGTGCCATAAGTACTGTTTAAAATGTTTGACTGCCCATACGATGACCTATGCTTCTCTTTGAATTGTTGCATAATTCCATTCAGCCAGATTTATATTACGGCTGGTGTAAACGATTGGGCGCGTACCATCCTCAAATTCTGTGAGAGAAAAACTCCAATCCTAATGTTATAGGCGTCTCATGAGTAAGAATGGTTTTAAAAAATTAGCAAACGTCAGGACATCAGCCAAACATAGCTTCTCCTTAAGCGTGTCAAAAGATTTTGGACATTTATCAGTCCAGTAAAAACGTTTTTTTTCTCCATCAGGGCAAAACAAGGACTGGCTATTTTAGCAAAATTTTTTATGAACCGTTGATGAAAATTTGCAAGGCCATGGAATGACTAAACTTCCCACTGTGTTCTAGGAACTTTAAAATTCTTAACGCAATCAATCTTGGCGGGATTAGGTTGGGCACCGTCTTTACTGATGTTGTGGCCCAAGAACTCTACCGATTTTTTACCAAAATACGTTGTCAATCCGCGGCAAAAGAAAGGAGTCTTTCAAAGTCAAAGTTTTATTCTAGTAACCTATATACTAAACAAATAGTTATTTTTCAATCAATCACAGTGCGAACCAATTGTGGTCACAGAAAAGTTCACAGAAGTATGGTTAACCAGAATATGACCCAAAAGCTTACTATGTAAGCTCTTTTATGAGCTATATCCTAGACTTGTTTTTAAATTGTAGCATTGAATTAGATGTTACTTGTTTTACAGATTATGAATTCCAAATTTAAACAATGCTCTTACTAAAATAAAATTTTCTAGCATTAATTCTACTTTTTGGTACCTTTAGTTTAAATGAATGACCTTTTGTGTGATTATAATTAAGATAGAAAAAATCATTAGGATTTAGGCTTGTTTTTTTATGAATTATTTTAAAACATTAAGAAAGATCAGTAATTTGACAACGATGTTCAAGTTTTGGTAAATTAAGAATTTTTAAACGATCATCATAATGAGCATAACGAAAATGACATACATTAAACACTTTTCTTGTAAAATTTTATTAAATACAATCAATTATTGCGATATCACTTTTTAAAAATGGGTTCCAAACAGCGCTTGCATAATCCAACCTAGGCGTTATGTACGTTTTGTAGGCTCTTAGCAAATTACAAAAGTTATTGGAATAGCAAGTTTTAAGTTTTTTTGCAATAATTTCACAATTTTGAAAAAAATTTAAGGTTTTTAAAATATGCACCCCAAGATTTTTTATCAGTTTTGTTTTTGACCGAATTTCATTATCAATAAAATAGTTGAATTTTGAACTTCTTGTTTTTGAGCACATGTGTAAAACTTCACATTTACTTTCCATCAAAGAAAGCTGCCAGTTTTTTGACCATGCAGCAACTCTCAGCAAATCACATTGAAGTTGAGCTGTTTTTTCTATTTCATTTTCAGAAGAAAAGCTTAAACTTTAACGTCATCTACGAAAAGCTTAATTTTAGAATGCTGGATGCAATCAACGAGGTCATTAATGTAGATCAAAAACAAAAAGGGACCAAGAACAAAACCATGTGGAACAGAACTGCTAGCCTGGTACAAAGATAAATTTTCATTGTTGATTATTAATTTATAGTCTCTGCCAACTAAAAACGCTTCAATCCATTTAAAAAATCTTCCACAAATACCATATTTTTTAAGTTTGTATAGTAGTTTTTGGTGTTAAACCATGTCAAAAGCTTTAGCAAAATTCAAGTATATCACATCAATATTTTTATTATTTATAAGTGACGTCCCATAATTTATAGTTTCTGGCAATTGAGTTATGGTTGAAGTTTTAGCTTTAAAGCCATGTTGACACCTAGATAATATTTTTTGAAAAAAAACTACAAGTTTATCCTTAACTAGCCTTTCCATTAGTTTACAAGAAAATGAGGTAAGAGATATTGGACGATAGTTTTCTTTTTTAAATTTTGATGCTTTTTATGAAGCGGAATTATTAATGCAGTTTTTCAGTCAAACAAGTTTTCCAGTTTTCCAAACAGTTTTTCAGTTGTTTTGTGCAAATCTTAGTTTTTTTAAAATCGGATTATTCAAGAAATAATTCAATATTAAAAAATGGCAATCTTTGTTTATCCATTGCAGCTCAAATAGGATAATATTGTAGGTTAAAATAGGCACGTTGCTCAATTTCCAAATATAATATTTCTTTTAAATCAAGGAGCCCTCCTCTAATATTTTAACCAAAATTTCACTTTAGGTTTTTGCGTCTTGTATCCTGCAGTGGTAGAACGTACATCTTACATGCTGAAAGTTTCCATAGATCGCCTCCTGACTAGACACGCTACGTTGTGATAATTTTAATGTTTTTTTTATAATGTTATATGTAGTATTTGATTGCGCAGTTGCGCATCGGCCTTGCGTATCCTACTTTATGCAAATTAATTAAAACTTTAAAAACATGGATTTTTTCAGCACAACGCCAACGAGCTTGACAAAAGTCTCGGTCCCTTCCGGAGAATTTTCAAACAAGGAAGAACATAACGATCACGCGACTTCATTTGTCCACCCTAACGGGAAAACCATGGCGGAAAAGAAAATCCCAATAGCTGTGGAGGAGGAGTTGGACAATAACAAAAATAATTCTGTAAGTAGGTAACTGACTTGAATTCGGCCAGTCTTAATGTCGGCCGTCGACGGTTTTTTTGCCATGCACAAAGTTATGTAATGAACTGAGATAAATTATCATGTATTGATGTTGATGTATTTTGTGAATTCACATAATTTTGCGTGTGAAAAGCACAATAGTCAGTGGCCAAAATTAAGGCTGGCCGAATGAATTTAAGTCAGTAAGCGCGTGTTAAATAATGATGAAAAACTATTTTAAACGTTATGATATTGTTGGACGTAATTCTCAGAAAAATTTTTATTATCAACGTTTCTGTACACTTACTTCTACTCCAGGGATTTACCAAAAGAACTAAATTCAACACGTTATTTCGCAGGCAGAAATTAGCCAGAAATATTATCTAAATCCGGTGCGTATATTGGATTTTCCAAAAAAGAGCGTGGATGATCATGTGTCGGCATTTGTTAGGATGTGACGCGCCGCAGTAGTGCCGCATAGATTATTCAAGAAGCCGGTGCAAACTGTCAGTGAACACTTCGGGGATGTTCCTAATATATGTCATTTCCGTGTCTGCAAAAATTAGTTTTGGAAGAGTTTTGTTGCAGCTTTTGTTTTTTAATTTTATTTTTTAACAAATATTACTTTCGACTTGCTTTAAGACCTATTTTTTTTAATTAATTTTCAAAATTGGGGCTTGAAGTTGGATTCAAACTAGCGACATTTTTTAGATTAAGATTAAGATTTATTTTTAGTAAATTTACTATCACAACACAGTTAATAAAAAACGTGCATGCAACCAAGTTGGGCTACAAAACACAGACAAAATAGTACACTGAAATAAACATTAAAAAGAATCACAAAAGCAGTCCTGGCTTACTAGAGAAAAACGACTAAAGGCTTGATTAAAAAAAAGCTCTTCATTTAGTCATTTATTGATAAGTTATTACCTGATTGGATCACACTCAGAAAGATTTTTTAAAATCTTTTACTATTTCTGCACTAACTTGGGTTTTATTTAGAGAATTCCATTTTGGTACTACTCTATTAAAAAAGCTAAATTTTCTACAGTTAACTCTGCTATGTTGCAATTTAAGTTTTACTTTTAATTTAAGTTTTAAGTTTTATTTGACCCCAGGGGGTCAAATTTAACCCCCTGGGGGGTCAAACTTAACCCCCCGGGGGGGTCAAAGTTGACCGGGGGGGTTAAATTTCTGTCAAAGCGATGCACGGATAGGGAAGAAATTTAATACACAGTGACATTCTTTGTTATGTATTCTTGATATAAATAAACAATAAAAAGATAATACTGCGTGCGCCAGAAAAACCATCTTTAGCCAACAAAGACACATAACACATGTATCCATAACACATTTGTCTCATTTCTTTTGATTTAAACACCAGAAAGGGTTAAAGCTTATCAAAAAAGCTTTTAGAATCACTTTTTTACGCACAAACGAACCAATACGCTATTAAAAATTGGATTAAAATTTTACTACTATAAACATATTTACAACACCAAAAAGCTTCATTCTAAAATTCAACTTTTCCTCACAGATTGTGAATGTGCCAGTTTTTTTGTGGAACATTTTCATCGCCGAGTTAAATACTTAAAAAGAGAAAAGCGAATATCTGAATAGCCCTCTTCCCGTTGCAAAACAAAGCTTCAATGAAAAGGGAATGTTCTGATTTCTGTGCCAAAAAAATTAGGAAACCATCAACTATTTAAATTTATGCACAATGGGTGTGTTAGAAGTTTCGGGAAAGCTTGAAATGTTTTTTTCAAATGATCTTGTGCACAAACGGCCACACTACCAAAAGCGTCTAATACTGCTTCGTTGGCAGATTTGCAAAAAATTATATCAGGAGTAGTGTTGTAAAAAGTAATAATTTTCGATTATATTAAGTAAAAGTAATTTAAAAAATTTTAATTTAAGTAAAGTAAAAGTGAAAGTAATTTGTGATTTTTTAATTGACTTATTTCATTCTTTTAAAGCCGTAATTGAACAGAATCGCGCTGTTATTGTTATTTGTGCGACGTGGCGTCTGGTTGGTCCATGTAGTTTTTGCTCCAAGACCCCACTTTTAAATTAATTTCAAATTAACTTTAAATCAACTACGGCTCTAAAAGAATAAATTTAGTCAATTAATAACGTGGCTTGGGTAGGACAGCGGCAGAGCGTTTCCACAGTGAGAAAAAGGTCGCTGGTTCGAACCCAGGTCCAAGCACCATTTTTTTAAAATTAATTTGAAAAAGTAAATCTTAAATCAAAGTCTACAGTAATATTTCCTAAATAATAAGTTTAAAAAATGCTTTTGATCAACAAATTTTATTTAAAAATTTGTTTAATTAATACGAGCGCTTAAGCAATACGTAACTGAACGAAGTACGTTATAACAT
>JASAMX010030088.1:35000-46807 GCA_030248175.1 Microlaimidae sp. YZB2_3 | reverse complement strand
ACCACTGGCAGACTGGACGACAAACTAATTTTAATTTGTTTAACACAATGTATTGATGCAGTTTTACTTGGTTTTCTTCGTAGAATATAGTACAAAGTTGCGGATTAATAAATTGTATTAAAATATAAAATAAACGACTAAATCTGAGCAAACCTTACTTCATGAAGGCAGATTTTATTGTGTAAACTTTTTGCCTTACTATAAAGCAATGTTTTTTGCAGTAACTAATTCCAGTGTGTATTTCACGAGGATCATAAATTCCAATACAAATTTAATCTATTTACTCTCGGAAAATGACTGGTTTCACAAAAAATACATTAAATAAATAAGGAAGTAGGTATTCAGGTGCATTAGTATTGTTATATGGGCTATTTGTATTCTTAAATTAAGTTCTGATTATTTAGTTCTAAAAATCGCGTCTGAAACACAGAATATCCTGTTCAGTACTAAATTTAGGGTTTTTTGCGTACGACTGTCGGCTAGGCACAAATTTTTGTCTGTTTGAAACATGCAGAAACGTATCAAAAAAGATTAAATTCAGTATACCAAATGCCAAAACTTTAAATTAAACTTTATAATTCCGGATCTATATCTTAGTTTTCTTTTAATAAATGTTTAATGCAGTTTATATTATATGTAAATGTTTGGCTATTCAATCGGTAAATCTTCCATAAGAAATAAAATGCATATGATGTCGTTTTTTTATAACCATGGGTTGCACGCAGCTGACTGATCGATTAGTATTATAAATAGTATACGTTATTTATTTAATATTTTTTCGCGGTTTTCCAACCCAACAATTAAGTTGATTTAACTATTATGAACGCATTTTTAGACCTCAATCTCGGTTACATGAAATTTAAGGATTAGAATTTAAGAAAATTTTATTGTGTAAACAAATCTCCAAATTTATTTGCTTATCTACAGCTATTTACTGTTATATTTCTTGTACTAAAATTTGTAATTGCAAGTAAACTTCAATTACAACAACAACAACCGGTTACAGCTCTGAGGTAAACAGTAGGATTCTGAAGTTTCCAGATTGAATCACATGCCCCTTTGAAGCACTATAAAAAGTTTTTATCTCTTAGTTCGGCCGGACAGAACTAGAAATCTGGGCCCAGTCTGGCCTGCCAGTTTTAGTTAAAGATGACGGCTCAATCCGGTTCAAACCGCGGGCCAGCTGGACCCGCTCACAAATCTGATTTAGTATGTTAAAAGCCTTTACAGAATTACGACACTTCAAAATTACTTTAAGCCAATGAACGCTGGACAACAAAAAAATCGAATTACTACAAACTTTTAATGCACCCGGATATCCACGCCCTGTTTTTAGCTCTTGCCACTTTGATTTTTGTGATACAAAATATGCACCGTCATAATTTTACCTGGCATTTGTGGTTGTTTATAAATTGAGGTAAAAATTTTCATTGGTTCACTTTGTGGCACAGTGGCAGATTGCCTGATTGTATACTTAGGGGGCCTGGATTGAGTTCCATTGTGATAATTTTGATTGTTTGTTATTATTGATATGTAGTACTTCGTTGCACAGTTAGTGCCGAGTAACATTGGCTTTGTGTATTCTGCTTTAGGTTAAAAATAAAACAATAACTTTTTCATGGGTAGCACTGTAGCGTCACAGTGATATTTAGCCCAGCGGAACCGTGCCCACACTATGTTAGAGAACAGGGTAAAATACAAAGATCCCCACTTCTTCTTTTTATATTCTAACCCTCATATCTTTAACATTCATCCTTCAATACTGATTTGTCAAATATAAAAATAGACAATTGGAAACCAAAGAAAAATATAAATCTTTCTTTTATTTTGCTTCTTGTTATTAATTCATTGATCAAAATTTTGATTTCGAATCCTTTAAATGAAAAACTTTGGAATATACAATAAGAGAATGGTTGTTTGTTAGCCACGGAGTCAAAACGATTTTGTAATATCCTGGCAACAATTTCGTGCCCCCGAAATGCGAGACCGTCCCCATAACGACCAATTAAACAAAAGAACGGTCGCTTTTACCTCCCCTTCCTTCCCCTGTCCAGCATCCTATACGCTACTATCCCCAAGCATAGATGCTAAGCCACCCAGATTTTGGGGGAAATCGCCAAAAAAACCCTATTTTTGTTTTTAATACTATAGAACCCTCCAAATTTTTATGTTATTTTATTTTAATTTTTTGTCTAAGGACACTGTATATATTTTGTTTATATATATATATATATATATATATATATATATATATATATATATATATATATATATATATATATAGTTGGTTTATTAAAACTAATTGGCTCATTACATGAAAAACATTATCTGAACAAAGCATTAATCTTTAACATTCCATTTGTATATTACACGATTAACAGTGTTTTATACATACATAACAGGAAATATACAGTGGTTATTGGCTTAATATAAAATTTTCATACGTGCGTAAATATCAAGAACATTTAAGTACCTTTAACATTGAATTTCTGGATAAGCAAGAATAACATTATAAATTATAAATTAAATATATTTTTGTCAAAATGAGTACTGTGTTGTAGTTTTTACTTTTTAAACAATATAATTAGCTTATTTCTGTGCATTTTTAATTTAAAATGAAAGAATTTATTATCCTCAAGAAGATGGGCGATTTTTTTGATCCAAACATATATTCGACGGTCATCCTAGAGATGAAACGCAGATTTAGAGTAAGGATGTAATCCAAAGGTGCCCAAAAAATAAGGGTATGTAATCCAAAGTTGTCCAAGGGGTAGCGGGGGGTTAAGGGGTATGCCTCCACAACTAAAATGCCAATTTTTGGCGTACCCTCCTTTTACCCCCCTAAAACCGACCCACCCCTCCTCCACTTCCCCCGTCTCCACCAACTCCAAACAATTACAAAGCGATTTGTGTTTTTTTTTGGAAATTTAAACACATAAATGTGATAAATTTTTGTTCACAATACTTATTTTTTTTAACTTTAGATTCACTTTCTTGCTATTTTAAAGACTTTTTTAGAACATAATTTTAGCCATTTTAAACTACCCCCTTACCTTCCTCTCTTCTTCTTTCTCACAAAAAAAAGTTTTAAAATGCTCATAAAACGATATTTAAAACAATTTAGTTTACTTAAAAGGAGTTTTGGGGCTCTCTGTGGGGGCCGGGAAGTTGTGGTGGGTGGGTTGTGGGAGAAAAAATAAGGGTTGTGAAATTTTTTTTGTTTCTCTTCTGCGGCTGTTTCATTGTAGTTGCTGTTTTCTTTCCGTGTTGGGGAGCTCAAGAGGTGGGGGTATAAAAAGAAGAGGAGAAGAACTGTCAGAATAAAATGAAAATTTATATATGAAAATATTATAAAATGTATTAGAAAATTTTTATTTTTTTTTTTCTTTATTACTTAAATTTTTTTTTAGATAGTCATGTGTTACATCCCTTATTAAAAAAACCTAAAACGTTCTCTATTTTTCAAACATATAAATTCTTACAATTACTTCCGATTCAATTTCAGAGCGCTTATAATAGTGTTAAACTATTTGGCATGTTTTAAGAACACGCCATTAATAAATGTATCATCATAAATATTTTATCGTTTATTTTATTTATATTGATCCACTTAATTTTTTGATAATTTTTTTTAACTATTTATTTTAGTATAACAATAATATAAAATCCTACAAGCAAAAAACTTTTTACAAACGTTTCAAAAATTTATTACAGTGTTTAATTTAAAATTTTAAAATTCAAACACCTTACTAAATTATTAAATTTGGTATTTTATTTAAATTTGTCATATTCCAGTTTAATTTTGATGGTTTATGCAATATTCGAGTGGTCCTTGGTTTTTTCCGCCGTCCGGATTTTCCATACAAATTTAAAACATTTTTGCACCGGTCCGGATTATTCTTGAGAGGCGCTCGAGAGGCTGGCTCGAGAGGCTAACTTTATTCACCTCCGTACCCCACTAATATACTTTATTTTATTATATCCCAATATATTTTTTCTTCTAATTAGATTATTCAAGTTAAGAGCTTTCTAACGGTATATATAACGCCATGTTTACTCAATTTATTTGTGAAAACGATTAATCCTAAAAAAACTCTTTTAGTCCAATTACGTACCAAAATCATCACATTAAATGGTCACTAACTCATTAAATAGGAACGTTGTCTCAATTCCCAGAACGCGGTCTCGATTCCCCAGAGCGCGGTCTCGATTTGCCCGAAAGCGGTTTCGATTCCCCAGAACGCGGTCTCGATTCCCCAGAAAGCGGCCTCGATTCCCCAGAAACACATCTTATAAAGTTGGCGTTGCATATTCAGAATCATTGTTTTTCTTTAACACTTATTTTACTATTTTTGATATAACTTTTGTTTTATTGTTATACTAGATGGTTTTTATTGCTTCTAAGTATTTTTTTTCAAGTTCTTCCTAAATTTTATTGCTAACAATATTTCAGGGGCTTTGCAATACTAAAATAAAGCATAAGGAATAAAACAAGCATAATTATCATAAAATTGTGCTTAATACAATTAATAAAACATTTAACAAGAAAAAAGTTTTCACCTTTTAATTTAAAGAGCACAATATTAAATACAAAGTTTTGCTTAATTATTAGGTTTCGCTTAGGCTTAGGCTCGCGAGTTTTTTGAAACAAATCATTAAATATAAAAGTTTATCATGGTAATATTTAGCTTGATTTTTAGGTTTTGCTTAGGCTTAAGAAAAAAGTTTTCAATCCATTGTTCAACTTAAGTCGCAAAATACAAGAAACTTGTCTTTTAAAAAGCATGTTTACAAAATCCGGATTTTCCGAAAACAAGATGTTTAAAAGACAAGCTTTTTGAAGACGAGTTGTAGAAGACGAGATGTTGAAAAACGTAATGTAAAAGACGAAATTTCCTGGAACCTTCTGCTACTGCTAAATTTATATGGGGAATCGAGACCTTTTCTCGGGATTTTCTTACTGGGGAATTGCGACTGCTTACTGAGGAAATGGGAGTGGCTTCTGGGGAAATAGGAACGGCTTCTGGGGAAATAAGAACGGCTTCTGGGGAAATGGCAATGGCTTCTGGGGAAATAGGAATGTCTGGGGAATCGAGACTCTTATGGGGAATCGATACTATTTTTCTGGGGAAATGCGACGTAGCCTTCGTTTTACGTTTGCTCAAATTAGGGGGTATTTTGGGTTTTCCTCCCAACGGCTGCAAACTACACTGAAATAAGCGCCCTTTTCTTTTTTGTCCTCACATATTTATTGAAAATTTAATTATCACACAACTACTCTAGACTGATTCTCTTATTCGGTACAAATTTTAATGTATTAACAGCGATTTCGCCTTAAAAAAACCATTGAAGGAAAACAAATAACACCAAAACCTAAACCATTTCAGCCATTTTTTATGCAAATCCCTTTACTTTTGAGATCTCCAAACACCTTATGCAAATTGTTTTTCTAAGAAAATTAGCCACTTCAAGTTTAAAAATTGGTAAATGCCATAAAAAAATCTAAAATTATAGGCTAATCAAATGATGTGTCGATTATGAGTAAATTTTTTTTTAAATATTGATAAAATCGCATTTTTGTGTGTTTTATACTAATTCGTAATTCCGCAAAATGTCCGCAGATTGTCCGCAGAATTCCCAATCCTTCAATTTTTCAATGAGGTTGTAGTTTAAAAAAAGCAATCAACGAAAAAAATTGCTAATAAAAAACTTTTTGTTTAAATTCAATTAGATAAGGCCCGGAATTCACAAAGCGGGGTATACACGGTGTAGGTACAAGTTCCATACGTGTACCAGAATTCGATTTGACCGATTCAAAAGTAATTACAAATTGTAAAACATTTTTATATCATAAATCGAACACGTGGACCTCGTTTTTGTGGTTATTTTTTGAATTTGAGCTTCTAAAAAAAAAGTTATAAGCCAATTTGTACCCAAAAATTGCCCTTTTTTGGCATGTACAATTTATGTTATTGAGAAAATTTTTTTATTAAGCCTCTAATCAAATTAATATTATTTTTTGGTACAAGTTCCATACGTGTATCAAAATTCGATTTGACCGATTTAACACTAAATACATTTCTGTAAAACATTTTTGTAGCCAAAATAGAACACGTAGAGCTCAATTTTGTGGTTATTTTTGAGATTTAAACTATTGATAAAAAGTTATGAGCCAATTTATACCCAAAAAATGGCCTATTTCGGCATGTTCGATTTATGATGTTAAGAAAAAAAAATTGCAAATCAACAAACTAAATTAAAAACTATGTTTTAACAATGCTAAAAGTCTGAAGAACTCAAAAATTTTCAAAAAAATTGAAAATTCGAAAGTCACATGGACCACCAAAAACATGGACAAGAAAATTTGTTGGACTTTAAACGCTAATTTAAACTCAGTTTTTCACCGATTTATTGCTCATAACCCTAAGCAAAAACTAAAAATCAAACAAAATTGTAATATAATTGATTTTTATTAAAATAAGTTGTTTTTCAAAAATTTTAATTTTTTGACAACTATTAACTAAAATTTGGAGGGTATTTGAACGGTTACTAGTAAAAAACTAGTATAACCATTAAAAAATAAAAGTATATTTGTAACTGCCAGACACTTGGTAATACGAAAAAAAATATTAATTTGATTAAAGGTTTAATAAAAAGTTTTTCTTAATAACACAAATTGTACGTATATAAAGTTAGCGCACGAAATTCCTGCGCACGAATTTCCGCGCACGAATTTTTAGCCTGTATATTTTCAGTCAAGTGTACATAAAAAGGCATTCTTCAAGTATAAGCCATTTAAG
The DNA here is from genome assembly GCA_030248175.1 of Microlaimidae sp. YZB2_3. Taxonomy (NCBI): domain Eukaryota; kingdom Metazoa; phylum Nematoda; class Chromadorea; order Desmodorida; family Microlaimidae; species Microlaimidae sp. YZB2_3. The sequence continues at coordinate 40,007 of JASAMX010030088.1, read as the reverse complement.
TGGTCGCCGGAAAAATGGATTGTTTAAAACTGTTATTTTTCAAGTAAATTATCGTAATAAAACTCACAAATAACATTTATCGTGGACTTTAGACCTTAATTTCCCTAAGCAACCTAAGCAAAACCTTAAAATCAAGCTAAATTTAATGTTTTGTTTGATTTTCAGGTTTTGCTTAGGTTGCTTAGGAAAACTAAGGCCTATAGTCCAGGATTCAGGTTGTTTATGAGTTTTATCATGATAATTTTTTTAAATTTATCACTTTGTCTAAGATTTATTAAAAAAATAATTTTAATTTAATGGGTTGTTTTTGAAAAATAACGGTTTTAAAGAAGTAGTTCGTCCATGTTTAAAGTAGTCCATAGATAGTATCTCTACGGATATAATAAATCAAAAGAAACTCAAGACAGTTATTCAGCTGTCTTAACCCTTTGGGATTCTTTCGGCTGGAAATCTGCAGAAGGTGGTTCGCGCCAGTGCTGCATTGTGTTAAACTTCGCATCTGGACGATGGAAGACGTGGAGTTTAACACAGTGCAGCACTGGCATGCAATACCATGTGCGGATTTGCAGCGGTTCATAGATAAAAAAACCCAAAAGGTTAATAATCACTTTTTTATTGAATTATTTGCCTTTTATTTTGGCAGCTTTTTATCTTTTAGTTAACAAAGCAGCAACCGATTATTTTTTTATCTAAAAATATGCTTGTGGCGAAATCACAAATTTTTCCTGCTGTATTTTTTTAACCGATGTTATTAATAATGAAATAAAATAACGTACGATGGTCAGATTTATATTATTAGTTAAAAAATAGCCTTGAAATATTATCTATAAAAATAAAGGAAGAAAAACATACAATTTAACTCCAAACCAATTAAACGTTTTCTTTTCTACAAGATTAATTTGGAGACGGAAGAGCCACGGGTACTAAAGAGCCGAAAAAAGGGACCTAAAAGCGACATTTTTTGGGACCAAAGAGCCACAAAAAGGTCACCTTAGAGCCAATGGGGAAAAGCAAAGAGATGAGGGGAAAGAAATGGCGGGACCTTAGAGCTGGGTACTAAAGAGCCAAAATAGGGGTTTTAAGAGCCCGAAAGGAAAGCACACAGGGACCTAAGAGCCAAATGAGAGCGGACCTGTTCAAAAATAACCTTTACATGCGTAATCGACGAGTAAGAGGGACCAAAGAGCCAAAAAAATAAAAAAAAACCGTTAGTAGACTACTTTTATAAAAAAATTAGAAAGTTTTAACCTTGAAATATGTTAATAATTATTTGTGATAAAATATTCTTTTTCATGCCTAGGAATTAACAAACTTACTTCTAATTAATCAATTTTTCTCTTTGTCTTCGTATATTCCTCAAGGTATTTCTTGACGTTCCGATGGACGAAATGGGCTATTTAACATTTTAAACTTTGACCAAAGAAGAGATTAGGAGAAGTTTGAGACTTATATTTCTTAATTTCGTCTTTTCGAGTTAAATTATCTCGAGTAAAAGTTAAATTTATTTAATTATTTTTACAAATCACTATAACAAAAAAAATTTTTAAAAGAAACAATTATATTAGGCGCGTTCGTAAGGACTTATACAACACAAAATAGCCGATAAAGTTTTTTTAATATTATTCGAAACAGACTAAAAAATTACAAAAATTTATGGTAACATTTGGTAAATCAGTAATACCAGGGATACATACGACAGTATTTTAAAATCGGCGCTTCTCGTAACAGAACTTCTATTTTGTTTAAACAAAAATGTTAAAAGTAACAATTCTGCGGTTGTCGAAGACATTTATTTTGGTTGGTCAATAAAAGTGTTATCGGTGGATAAAAACATATTATAATGAACATTTCATAAGAACACATCAATTTATTAAATCAAAACCAAAAAAAAAACAATTTTGCGACCGTCCAAAACATTTTATATTGTATATCCAAATCTTTGTTATAAATTGCAAATTGTCTGCTAAATAAAAATCCATTCTGGTCACCTAAAATAAAGCTTCGGTTTTTTAGGTTAGAACCTATAATATTTATATAATAAATATTTAATTAATATTTATAATGAAGGTATTAACAAAAATAAACAGATTTTTTAAATGTTTAAAAAATATGTTTATAATTATTCTTTAATTAAATCCGAGTTCATTTTATAAAATTATAATAATTAACGCACAAAAACAAAATTTTAGGGTGTTGATACAAAGAGACTTGAAAATTTTGAAACCGAGGCCACATGGAGACAAAACTGAGTAACTTAAGAAACTTGCAGCCAGAAAAAGAAACTGTTATTTATTAAATATTTCCGTTTTTTTGCCATAATTATAAACATTATTTTGTTTAATAATCATCAAGACAGACTAAAACTCTTTTGTAAAAAGTGAGAACCTACCAAAATTTAAAAATTGCAAAAACCTTTGCCTAAGTCAAAGCTAAAAAATGAGCCGAAAAAATGAAAGTTTTAAAGCCAAAAGTGTGTAAAATGGAAAAAAGACAATATTTTTGTAAGAAGTAAGAAACTACCGAAAGTTTAAAATCTCAAAAACCCTTGCTTAAGTCAAAGCTAAAAAAAAAAATGAAAAACTAAAAGTTTTAAAGCCAAAAGTGTAAAATGAAAAAAAAAGCCAATATCTTATCGCGAACTCAAAGTCAAAACGTATTATATAACGTAATTAAAAAACAAAACGCATTTAAAGGCTCTAAGGTCCCTTTTTTGTTGTTCTTTAGTTTCAAAAAATCGGTCTCCTAAGCGTGGCTCTTTGTACCCTTGGCTCTTTAGTGTTTTTCGTGATTATCTGATTTCGTGATTATTTCGTTCCTGCTGCTTGGCTCTTAGGTCCCTTTTTTTCCGGATCTTTAGTACCCAGCTCTAACGTCCCTTGGCTCTTCTGGCCCGTTACCACAAGATTATCGGCGCCCCTTCCTTTCTCCAAAAAAAGGTTACCCATTATGTGAATCTTTTGAAACAAAAATCATATGCTATAAATAAGTCACAACATAAAAATTTAAATGTATTACAACTAAACGTTTTTGTGTGTTTTTTTTGAGTTAACCCTTCCTGAACAATTTATGAGGGCACTCTGAGAATCTTCAATATATTTTTATGGATAAAGTTAGCTTTGATAATTTTTATAAAATACTCACTCCATAGAGCTTTGCGAATTGGGATTTATGTTTCGAGGGCGTTTAGGAATAATCTTATTCAAAAGTAATTCAACGATTATAAATTTCCTAAAACCTCGTAAATTAATAAGTTATGTAATTATTACTGCCTATGATCTTTATACAGTGATTGATTTTAACTGTGACAGCAGACGTAAATGACACATACGCCAAGCTGTTGATTGTCAGCAATGGTATTTTTGGTGCACGTTAAATTATAATAAAAAAATTACAACAACAGCGTTTAAATTAGTAATGTTCCCCACCCAAAGCTATGACTCCGGAGTGGTGCCAAATTTTTCCGTTAAGTTAGTACATAAAGAAAAAGGCCAAAGAAGATTTTGTCAAAAAAATTTGTAAATCAAAGTTTTTTTTCAAAATTAAATAAAAATGTAAAAATAAATAAAAAAATTTGATAGAATATATGCCAATCGAATCAGATTTCTCCGGAGTACTGTTATTTTATTGATATGAATAAATAAAAAATTATATTTTCCGTTCAGACGCAAGTTGTAAAACTACGTTCACTGTCATATCATTAGCGTGTTTTTTTATGCTTAGCTTTTGTACTTCTACCAAAGTAATGTACTCAAATGCAACTTACATACAATAGTAGTTTGACAAAGATTTTCCCACGCCTAAAGTACTAGCTCTGGTGCTCGTATTGTTTAGAGCAAGAGAGACTTTTGAGCTGAGGATTTTCGCCCCTACAATTGAATAAATTGAATCTTTTCTATGATTAAAACATTTCACATGTTTTCATCATTTTTTTCCTTTAAATTATTGATTTTAGTTTCAAAAAATATACTTGACGCATTACATAATTGTATATGGGCCGAGATTTAGATGACCCAAACCGATATTTTTCCGTTCGGCTTGGCCCAAACTACAGCAGCTTCCATTATATTCCACCTTTTTATATTATTGTTTTAATAAAAAAATCGGTTTGCCGGTTTGGGAGTACTAAAAACTTCGATCCGGCCTGCTTACTACTACTCTGGTAAACAAATTATTTAATTAATAATATTCGGTATGCTTTTTTGTTATGTATTGAATTAGCAAAAATCAGAACGGAGCTTTGAAACTGAAGGTCTGCTTTTAGGGCGCTTCAAAGCTACGATATGGCGAAAATCACTAACGTAAACCAAAAACAAACAGTTGTGTTCGAAATTTTTATAAATTTAGTGTTTAGAATAATTTCATTCATTTTCATATTAAAACTTTCGATAAAAAATTTTTTTTCGATAAAACTGTTTTTATTTTTGAAAACTAGCTTAGTGAAACAGCTTTTTAACTTAAAAATGCTATATTATATACGGTTAAAAGATTTGACATTGTTTATGGTTTAAAGCAAATCACAACCGTGGGTGAATGGTCAAGTGGTTAGGAACAATGAAAATACCCCGGTTCCAAATCCAGTTAAGTGCAATTTTTAATTTCTAATTTAAGTAAGTTTTTTTTTAATTTTAAATATTTAAAATGTTCTCCAAATAAATTTGTATTGGTTTAAATTTATAAATTCGACCTTTTTTGCAAGAATATCTTCTGTTTTACAAAGATGTAACATATTAATATTAACAGAGCATACAAAACAAATCCAATTCGTTTGATTTTACCCAAATTTTTGCATTCATTCAAAAATTTATTAATTAATAAAAGAACTTTTTTTAATATAAATTAATATAAAAATTTATCTTAAAAGATTAGATTTTCAATTATTTATTAATAAATTGTGTAACGTGACCAAAAAAAAAGTTTTTCAAATAAAATGTACTCTATGTCGCTATTTTTGTTTTTGTACTAAATAATATAAACCCCACTAATAAATATAATTATAATGAATAAATT
>JASAMX010030088.1:0-30000 GCA_030248175.1 Microlaimidae sp. YZB2_3 | reverse complement strand
TTTGGCGCATACAAGCAAACCACAGGTTCTTATGTAAAATATTTTGCTTTCTTTCTCTTTACTTTTTGCTTGGAATTTTTTAATAAAACTATGCAATGTGTGAGGAGAATCAATATGAATCACAGTTCAAGTTTGTTGGTTACTAACTTATAACACCATTTACGATAAGCTTCCAACGATTGCTGGTTAAAGGTAAGACACGATGCTCCTACAAAATGAGTTTTAAACAGGCCGCGATTTTTAAATTTGACCAAATTTTTAAATTTGGCCGCGAACAATTTTAAATTTGATTCAATTCAAAAAATTAGTAAATGCCATTTAAAAAAAAACCATATGTCATAATCATAAGACAAGTAAATAAAATGATTAAAAATGTTTCATTATTAGAAAAGACCTAGTCCATACAAAGGTTTCACTGTTGTAACCGCGGAAAAGGCAATCACACAAACGGGTTAAAACTTTTGCTGTGATAAATGTGTTTTTGGTACCAATGGAAATTTTTGTTTAAACACACATTTGCTGTGTTTGTTTGTCAAAAAAAGTAAATGCTTCCGCCTTTTTAAAACTCTGACCCAACAACGGATAGGAATGATCTTAAACAACCATGACAGTTTTTTAGGTTCTTTTCCATTATTTGCAACAGTAAGGTCGCACCAGAAAAGCGATTGAAAATGACGAATATCTTCAGTGTAGTGACTTGTGCTTAAAAAATCCGCTACTGAAAGCGGTGGTTCTTCAGAACCCAAACTATCTGAAGATGGTAGTATTGTATACAGTAGTGGCCTTTTGCATCCCGGGTAGTAGGAATTGATCTATAACTTACTAAATTTTTGCATAATGTATTTTACCTACTAATAATTTACCTGAGGCCTATTTCATAAAGATTTTTGTAATTGTAGTAATAATGATAAGTAATAATGATAGGCGATAATAAAATAAGTGAAAAGTGATAATAATAAGTGATAAGTGATGATGAAATAAGTGATAAGTAATAATAACAGTAATAATGATAGTAAAACTGATTAATGGTTAGTGATATTGATTGTCATTATCACGTCATCACTATCATTATCACTTATCACTTATCTCAACACTTATCACTCATGATCATTCATTATCACATATCACTCATTACCACTTATCACTCATTATCACTTATCATTATCATATATCACTCATTAAAAATTTTGTATACATTTAGGTTGGATGCATACGTATGTATTTAGGTTGGATCCACACATATCCTGTATAATTTGTTCTACAATTCTCATTCCTCTTTTCTTTATTAATCTATTTATGTATTCTTGTTTTTACCATAATTTCCGTTTTACCATATTTGTGACAGTACTCCTTTAAATGGCAGCCTCCATAATAATGACATTTGGCATAGTAGCCCTTTTATTTCGCGCTAAATAAAAGGGCTACTTTATATTTGATTTCATATATACTTACAAGTGTAATACTGTTTGGACCGCATAAGTTTTCTTGTGTCGAGTCAAAAGTTCAACCGAATGGAACTAATGGAGCTTGCGGCTTAATTTGACTAGACAGGAAAAAACGAATGCGGCCCGGACAGTATTACATTTGTGATTATATATAACCAAGTTATGCTAAGAAGTGAAACTAAGTTATGCTATTATAACGGCTTCCTCTCTAGTTAAATTCGCACAAATTTTAATACGATTAGGTTTTTTTATCTAAGCTATTGTTACAAGAAATAAACTTTGTAATAAGAAATATAAAAAAATATATTCTTGCTAATAGATATTATTTTTAATTAATACTATAAAAAAAATTAAAAAATACTTTATTTAAAAAAAATCCTTATCTACCACGAGTGCTTCATCCTGCAAAATAAAGGTAAAATGCTTTTGTTTTTGTTTAAATGCTACATATTTAAGTATAACTAGAAACGTTACTTGAAATAAACAAAAAAAATTATTCACCATTTTTTGTGATATTATTGTTCCAGTCCCGTCAGTGTGAAACACGCAATCCCCTCTTTGAAGAAACCCAATAGCAATTTGAATTTGTGTATTTGTGTAGCCATGCACCATTACAGAAGGAATTGTGTTTAGTTTCCTCAAATAGCCAGCAAATTTTTCAGTCACATTTTTTTACTATTTCATTATTCCAAAGCTCCAGTTCTTGAACGGGATTACTATGCAAACGACCCTCATTTTTAATTTCAAAACTCATTTTTTTTAAAGCTTCCAGAGATGGCACTTCACTAAGGTTTCTTTGCTTAAAGTATCTAATTTTTCTGCTAAGCTTCTGGCCATTTGTGCTGGTTTCATGCCTGTCGCTTTCATTTCTGTTTTAATTTCGTTCCGTTTAGTCCCAGTAATTGGTCGGCGAACGGCCGGTTTTTCAGTCCAGCTTCTGTCTGGTTTACAAATATTTTGTGGATCAAAAGATGATCGAATTGAAATTTCAACATAACCCGTTTCCTAAAACTCGTCTCTTTATAAGAAATATCGGAAAAATATAATAATACCATGGAAAACAATATAAGCAAAAAATGTGTGCCTATTTTACTTTTTTTAAACTAATAAATTCATTTTCAATATAATATTATGGTGTTGCTCTCAATCGACTAATATTCAGTACTAACAATTTTAATTCAGTCTAAGCAACCAAATTTTTTGGACAAAGCACACAGACAAACGGACGGACGGACGGACGGACGGACGGACGGACGGACGGACGGACGGACGGACGGACGGACGGACGGACGGACGGACGGACGGACGGACGGACGGACGGACGGACGGACGGACGGACGGACGGACGGACGGACGGACGGACGGACGGACGGACGGACGGACGCACTTACAGACGGACGGATGGACGGACACACAGACAGACAGACAGACAGACAGACAGACAGACACACAGACACACAGACAGACAGACAGACACACACACACACACACACACACACACACACACACACACACACACACACACACACACACACACACACACACACACACACAGACACACACACACACACATACACACACACACACACACACACACACACACACACACACACACACACACACACACACACACACACACACACACACACACACACACACACACACACACACACACACACACACACACACACACACACACACACACACACACACACACACACACACACACACACACACACACCGCTCGTTGGGGTGTGCGGGGGGGGTGGTTTGTTTCGTTGAGCGCTGGGCATTAAAGAAATCTAGATGGAAGTACTGTTAAATAGTGTGCCAACCAAAAAACAAAATTGCAAAATTTCAACACAGCTAAAAACTAAAAAAATTGCTTTACACTCTAACACTTTTAATAAAAATTTATGGTCGATTTATTAGTCGAGATTATGGTTTCCCGTACAAAAAACCCGCGATTTTTTGCTAAAAATACAAAATGAGGGCAAAAATTATGGGCAAACTTAATCAAATTACTGCCGTCGTTTGGTTTTTTTAGCAAAAAAATCGCTGGTTTTTTGTACAGGAAGAGAAAGGGCCAAAACTTAACCCAAAAACGGAAAAAAATGCCTAAGCAAAACCTAAGCTTAACCAAAACTCAAGCTAAGGAATGAAACATTAGCTTTCTGAGTGAAAACAAAGTCACCTTCCTGTCATTTTTGGGATAGGTTTTGGCCTTCGGCGTACGGGAAACGTACGACAAATACTGCACCAATCTTAACAATCAAGGTATCAAATTAAAGTGGAAAATAGCCGGTTTTTTTGAGTCTATATTTTCTAACTTAAATTTTTATACATATTGATCAATTTTTTAAGTAGAGAATTGTCGAAAAACGCCATTTTTGGAGGGTCATATTTCCTAAACCATTGGAGATATGTTGATGAAAAATTTTTGTGGGCTATTGAGGGCGGGAGTAATGTTTTCACAAAAATAATAAACATCAAAAACAAAAAGTTTGACTCGGTACCGCACCTTTAAGGGTGTGCAAATTCTCCGCCGCACAGTTTGTTATTAGCCAGAGGCAGATTTTCGTCCCCCAGAATGTCTTTTACAGTTATAACTACAAGTTTGAGTTTGTGTTATTAGACATACAAAAAATGTCAGAAATTACCTAAACGCGGAATTTACTTATTTCCCGCTAAGAATTACAATGATCTATAACGATTTTAAGATAATAATGATACAAAAACAATAGTAAAAAAATTACTCTTAAGCTACAACAGACCTTATTTTTTTACTTGGGAATTACTTTACTTTTACAATGAAGTTTTTTTACTCTTAGCAAAATATTTTTTTCAACTGAAATTACACAATAAAAATTGTCTGTGATGTTTTATTAAAAAAGCTACATTTTTTTAAGATTTCTGGATTCATTTTGATAAGGTTTATAGACAAGTTACGACCACTTTATGTTCAATCAATATTTATTTACTTTCCTGCGACATTTTAACTACCAAATAAAACTCACTACACTACACTTATTGGGATAAGCTTATTGGAATAAGCTTTTATTTGATTTTAAATATTTAAAAAAGGTTAGCAAATTACGTGCACTTTTGTTATTAAATATTCTTGGATTTCTAAAATGGTTCAATCATTTGAGGTAATTTATTTGAATATAAAATTTCTATTGAAATAAAAATTTAAAAATTTTCATTTTTTTAAATTTTTATTCTATTTAAATCATCTCTAATTAAGTCAGCTATATATTAAAAGGTTTCTTTTTAGAATCGAAAACGGTCAAAAAAATTTATTTTAAAAAACATTTAAAATAATATTTAAATTTTATTTTAATAATAAAAAAGTAAAAATATCCAACGGATTTTCTCGAATTATACATTTTTATATTTGGTTTGTCTATTTTGATTATTTAAATTGTTTAATAGCGGTGCAAACGCCATTTACCGACGTTAAAATACGACAATTAAGAGTTAAGTAGCTACTTAAACCAAAAATATATAATACTATAATATATTAAGGAAAAATATGACACTCAGTCTCAGAAGCGAAACTATTTGGTGCCATTTTTTGAGCACTGCCATTAAGTGTTGTGCGCATAAAATGGCAAAACAACTGTTCTTATTGAGGCATGTGTCGTGTAAATGGGCACTGCTAAAAATGTAGCAGTGTTTTTGCGCATATCCTAGCATGCTACTGTAACTCGAACACACTGCTTTTAAAGTACACTGCACTTTTTTGGCAATCTTATGAGCATATATGCGCATATACTGCACATAAAATGGCACAACCGCGGGAAACAAAAAAAAATAAACCCACTGAAAAATCAGTACTTATTTAAAAAATACATACACTGTACACAAAATAAAAAACTTTTAGTATAGACATACAAAAATAAAATCAAATTCAATACATAAATAGATCTTTTTGTGTATTGCATTGGATTTTATTTTTGTATGTCTATACTAAAAGTTTGTATTTTGTGTACAGTGTGCAAACTAAACACTGGTTTTTTAGTCGGTTCATTTTTTTGTTTCCCGCTGTTGTGCTATTTTATGTGCAGTATATGCGCATATAAGCGCACAAGATTGCCAAAAAAGTGCAGTGTACTTCAAAATGCAGTGCGTTCGAGTTTGCATGCTATGATATGCGCAAAAACACTGCTACATTTTTAGCAGTGCCCATTTACACGACACATGCCTCAATAAGAAAAGTTGTTTTGCCATTTTATGCGCACAACACTTAATGGCAGTGCTCAAAAAATGGCACCAAATAGTTTCGCTTTTGAGACTGAGTGTCATATTTTTCCTTAATATATTATATAGTATTATATATTTTTGCTTAAACCACCTCTGGAGGTGGTTTAAATTTTCTAATTAAATCGACCTACTTAAGTAGCCTACATACTTAAAATAGTGCAACCTGATTTTTTTAAGTAGCCAGTCACAGCTACTTAAGTGGCCTTCATCTACTTAAGTAGTTATGGTGCAACCGGGCCTATAATTCAATACTTATTAGGAATAAGATATGTTACTTTGCAGGCACCTATAACTTCAGGAAATTTTAGAGATTGAAACTTAAACTGTATGAAATAAAACCTATTTGCCAAAAAAAAATATTACAAACTCACACAAAAGTTTAGTAAATGTACTGAAAAACTATTCATAGCTGGCATTATTAAACTTAAAGTTTATTAAATATTGTTTTAGGTCGGCAGTTCTATAACACAGCTTCCAAATGGAGGCAAAAAACCCCAGACTACTACTTTTGTGTATTACCTTAGTTTTATGGCCGTGATGGGAGGGTTTTTGTTTGGTTACGATACCGGTAAACGAATTTTTATAATTGGTTTTTTATTAATAAATTATTTGTTAATAATATAAGTTTAAATCCCAGTATATTTTTGAATATTAAAATAAACCGCTGAGTATAAACCCCAAAAATAAAAAATAATAATACAATATAGATGAAAAAATCATTAAAACTCCTCGAGGCTCAGTCTTTAAATTTTTATAGGATTGTAGACATTTTTTCGTTAGTGGCAAAAATAATTGCAGCGCAAAAAAGCAATATTTAGTGCAATGAAAGTCGTTATTTTTACTACAAAAAAACTAACACGGTTTTAAAAATCGCTGCCTGGGAAAACCAGCAGAAAATGGTAGGTTTTCATCAGAAAAGTCGCACAAAGTGGGGGGGGGCCCGCACAATTTTTCTGGAAAAATTTTGGTCAAATATTGTGTATATTAAAATATTTTGTGGGTTATGTATTTTTGTTTTAGCTTGGTAATCGACCAAAATCACGTAAAGAAAATTTGCATACGGCTTGGCTGAAAGGTGCGTTCAGGACTGTCGAAGAACCAAAATTTTTTGTTGGAAAACCGCGCAAAAACTGCTGAACGTACTAATACTGAAATAAACATAATACGGAACGACCAATCAGCTGCGTGTCAACCATGCTTATGCAAATTATTTCTTACGTGTCTTTGGTCAATTACAGAGGAAATACCGAGTAATAGTATAAGCAATTGAAATTTTAAAACTCCAGTAAAAATGACAAAAAATTTAAAAGTCGAGCAAAAAGAAAAGTTATTCGAAATTGTTTTTTTTTGAAGCCGTGTTGGTGTGTAATGTTTGGAATGTTGCTTGTGATGTATGGATGTATGATTTTTTCGCAAGTTTTTGCGAGTGCGGATATGAGTGAGATGGGCCTGAATGATTGGCTGTTGTTGATGTTTTTGTTTGGTTTTGGGATTGGGATGTAGTTGGAAAGTTTCCAACTGTGTGGTATTGTGTTTGTGTTAATGATGTTGGTGTAGAGTTTTGTGATGTATTGTAGTGCTTTGTTGCCTAGATGTTTAAGGTGTTGTATGTTTGTGTTGTCAGGCCCAACTGAATTGTTTGTTTTGCTGTGTTGTATTGCTGTGATTGTTTGCTGTACTGTTAGTGTGATGGGTGTGGATTTTAGTTGTTTAATTGCGCGTGTGATTTTGCGGTATGTTTTGTTTGTTTTGTGGGTTGTGGATTGTGTAAACTGTTTGTTGAAATGTTTTGCTATGCTGTGTGGGCGAGTGATTGTTTTTGTGTTGAATGTGATTGCCCTGTTTTTGTCTGTACGTTGTTTTTTGTTGTTGAGTTGTGCTATTGTGTTGTATAGTTTGTATGAGTTGTGTTTGTGAGTAAAGTGTTTTGTGATGTGTTGTTGCCAGATGTTTGCTTTATGTTCTGCTATTTGTTTTTGTATTTGTTTGTTTAGTTGTTGTATGTTTGGATGTTTGGAGTTTGTTTGTCTGAGTGCGTTGCGTTTTTGTGTGAGTTGTAGAATATGTTGTGGTAGTGGCCTGTTTGTGTGCTTAATGTGACCTTTGGGAATATATGCTTTGTCTGCTTGAATAATGAGTTTTGTGAATGCTTTGTTTGCTTGATGTATGTTTGTGGTGGGTGGGAGTGTTTGAATGTTGTCTTCTATATATGTGGTGAAAGCTTGCCAGTTTTCTTTTTTGTAATTTGTGAATGTTGTTTTGGTGTGATGTTGTTTTGGTGTGTGCATGTTTAGTGTTGTGAGTATTGGTAGGTGGTCTGAATTGAGTGCATGTAGTGTTTGCCATGAGTGGGTGTTGTTGATGTTTGTTGAGATTGTTGTGATGTCTGGAGATGTTTGTTGCTGGTTTGTTGCTATTGGCTTGCGTGTTGGTGTGTTTGTGTTGAGTATTGTGTGTTTAGAGTTTAAGATGATGTCCGCTACTGCTTACACACAGCATTACAAACACTTTACACTCACATAGCAGCAGGTTTTAACAAACCAAAACCACCACACCGCACAGTTGTCGTAGCTCTGGACATGTCCAAAGCTTTCGACACTGTCAATCACCACACACTCATACACAAACTCGCACAAACACAAATACCAACAACAATCACAAAATTCATAAACAACTACATCAAAGGCCGCAAAGCATACACCACATACAACAACCACAAATCAAAACAAAAACTCATCAAAACAGGAGTCCCACAAGGATCCTGTCTATCACCCACATTGTTCAACATCTACAGCGCAGACATACCAACACCACCACCAAACGTACACATCATAACATATGCAGACGACATCACAATATATGCATCACACCCAAACCACCACATAGCTCAACAACAAATACAACCATACCTACTGGCAATACAAGCATGGACAGACAACAACCAACTAACATTAAATGCAAGCAAAACAACATCCACACTATTCACACCAGACCCTGCAGAGTACAACACACAATTATCACTACAAATAAACAACACAACACTCATTACAACCAAAAACCCAAAAATCTTGGGGCTCACATTCGACCCCAAGCTTACATTCAACACACACAACGCAAACACACACAGCAAAGCACGCAAAACACTCAAAATCATAAACGCACTCACAGCAACAACGTGGGGTAAACCAAAAGAAACACTCATACACACATACAAGGCAATCACTCGACCAATAATCGAGTATGCCAGCACAGTCTGGGGCCCCACTACATCACACACACAAATCAGCAAACTACAAACAATACAAAACACAGCTCTCAGGGTCGCAACAGGGCACACCACAGACACAAACACACACATCATACACACAGAGGCTAAAGTCCTCCCAATAGCAACACACATCCAACTCCACGCAAAACAAGCAAAATTGGCGGCCATGTACACAAACAACCCACTTAATTATTTAACACAACAACCTGCACCCAGCAGGCTCAAAAAGCAAACAATATTTCACAAAAACAACTACACAACAAACATACCTACAGACATACACAACAAAACTTACAAAGCACTAAAACAACAAATCCACACAAACACAATCACAAACCACATAAATAACACTCCAATAAACCCAATACTTCAAACAAAAGCACCAGCAATAAGCAACGAGGAAGAAAATCTTCCTCGCGGGGTCAGGAGAACCCTCGCCCAACTCAGGGCAGGGAAATCTCCTTTCCTCTACTCCTACCTACACAAAATCAATCCAACACAACACACATCATCAAACTGCCCGCTATGCAAAACACAAACACACACAACACAACACCTTTTTACATGCACACACATCAATACGACACTGGGACCAGAGGACCTTTGGGCAAACCCCGTAGCGGTTGCTGAGCTCCTCCGGGAGTGGAAAGAGGGGGTGAGCAAGGCGAGAGGCGTGCCGGACGGACCCATCCAAGGTTGATAGAAACCTTGGAAACTGGCAAACTCAACAAAGTTATTCGAAATTCTTTAGTTTTATTAATTTAAGTAAAAGTAAAAATAACTTTTTAGACCACACACAGAGAGAGACACCGTTAAACGAATATTACGTTTATTTTTATATAAATAACCTATAAATATTTTCATGAGTTTTTTATTATTGTATGCAAATTCTGTTTGAGATTTTATAATAAAATAAAAATTCATACAACTACAGTATATATAAAAAGGATTCGTATTTGCGACTCAACTTAAATTTTTTTAAAAAAGTTTTATTTTAATAGGAGTTAGATGAATCTATAAAAAGTTATATCAAATTTATAAAGTATAAACAACTATCCGCCACTTCAAAAATAACAAACCTGGTCCTCTTAAAAGCAAAAAAACTTAAAACTTTTTAGATACTAGCAAAAAAGACTTCCTTAGTCCATGGTTGTATTAATGATGTCATTTTTAGGATTTTTTTTACTGAAACTCATCTTTCACCTGAAATTTCGGATTTGCTTTTAATAAAAAGCTCACCTTATGTAATTTACCGTTATGACAGAAATAGAAAAGCTTGAGGGGTCAGTATTTTCGCTAAAAAACACATGAAAACGGTACTTGTAAAAACTCCTGACACTTTTAACACAATTGAGCATTAAGAGTCAGTATTGCTATAGAATAATTGCGATTTATTTTCCACCTATTTTTACAAACAATTTAGATATTGTTAATAAGTTGTGTTCCTTAATAACTTGTATGTGCGTTAACAAACGTTGTAAACCTTTACTTGCCTTTTTGTTAACATTTTTTTATTATACTTATGATATTTTTACGTGTTGTATGTAATGCATA
Organism: Microlaimidae sp. YZB2_3; assembly: GCA_030248175.1. Taxonomy (NCBI): domain Eukaryota; kingdom Metazoa; phylum Nematoda; class Chromadorea; order Desmodorida; family Microlaimidae; species Microlaimidae sp. YZB2_3. Next base: position 19,467 of record JASAMX010030088.1, on the reverse strand, counting down.
TTAGTTTCTAAAATTTTGTTTAAACATATGTTGACAAATAAACTATTTCTTGCGAAATAATATTTTAAAATTTAAGTTTTTTTTTACCAGTTCACATTAATTTTCTACAGAGATCTTCGCTCAAAAACAGTGAAAAAAAGGGCATCATTTTTTAATTTCCATAAGAGACCTCATTGCAGATGCTAGAATTTTGCTGTATACCTTAATAGTAAAATAAACGGCTAGAAATAATAGATACGTTTTTTTAATTATATATTTTAATGTAAATTTATCTAATAAACACAGAGTTTTTTGTTAGGTGTGGTATCCAGTGCTATGCTTTTTATTCCAGTTACCATGGACTTGGATTATAATTGGACAGAGGCTGTAGTCAGTGTTACAGTCGGCTTTTGCGCTATATTCAGGTAAGTATTATAATATACTGGGACATACATACTTCGTCCAAAGTGTCCAAAAGACAAAAACTAAAAGTTAGATTCTGGGTAATCCAAGAGCTTTTTTTAATTTAAAATAGTTTCATAAATTCATAAAATTTTTGTAAATTAAAAACTTAAACTACAAAAATTTCTGTGGGTATGAATTTTGTATTTTGATTGTGAGAACAGTTCTAGTTACGCCGCGTTTTTTTAATGAATATTAACAATTTCAATTTATTCTGATAGTTTTAAAAAAATTAGTAACATAAATGAAAATTTCAGCCTCGTTGCGGGCGTGAGTAACGATTATTTGGGCAGAAGAATCACAATCCTGATCGCCAGCGCCATGTTCACAGTGGGTGCGGCGTTGTTGACGGCTGCTATGGAGCGTGTAATGCTGCTGGTCGGCCGAATGATCGTCGGAGCTGCAGTCGGTAACTTTTGAACGATTTGGAGAACTAAGACCTGGTTTACACCGGAGTGACAAGTGATTAGTGACAAGACCTTCACACCGTAGCGACAATCTAATATTGTAAACACGCGCGGAACGCGTTGTCACTTGTCACATTTCACTCCGGTGTGAACCGGCCCTTGCTTAGAGCCGTAAAAAACTTAAAACCGCCAGGTTGAGACCAATACAACTATGTCTAAGCTTAACTTCAGACCCAAATCTTAGCCCAAATCTTTTTTTAAAATTTTAATTACGCCTACTAGAAGGTGCAAATACCCTATAGCGTTTAAACATATTAAATTTTATTTTTTAGCTGGTTCGGCTTTTGTTTTAAGTAAAATGCTGATCAATGAAGATAACCTCAAAGAGTCAACGGTCTATTCACCATTAATAAAGTCAGGTTTTCAGGGGCACAAAATGAAATTTCAGTGATATATACACTGTCTTGTAAAACCAATGAAACAAACATAAATGCAGAAAACTAATGAGACATGCAAGCTCCAAAAAAACAGCAAAACCAAAATACTCATAAATCACAAAAAAACTTGCTGATATTTAAATAAAAATAGCTTAAACCGGTTTTACTTACGTGTCTGGTTGCGATATTTTTTTAGGATTGGCATCAATGACTGTTCCTGTTTATTTGGCTGAGTGCTGTCCTGCCCATTTAAGGGGTCCGATGGTGACAGGATTTCAATTAATGATTACTTTAGGGCTATTAATAGCTAGTATTCTCGGTGGAGCTTTCAGTTACATTGACCCATATCATGTGGGATGGAGGTATACGCGGACTAATATATTTCATTAAAAAGTGTAGCTCGCGTTATAAAATCAGTTTTATGTATTAAAGGCAAATCAGACATGGCTCGTTTATTTCTCATCAGAAAATAGGATTTATTAGTAACAAATAAATTAAAGCATATAGAACCACTCATAATTAACCAATCAAAATTTATAAAAGTAGGTTCAATTTATTAGTTGATATAAGTGTTCTAAAATATCTTAATATTAGTAACTAAATGAACCTCATTTTATATTTTTGGAGAAATAAAGCAGCAACGTCTGGTTTCTTTTGAGTTATATTTCTGTAAATCTAAATCTATTTTAAATTTTGTAACCTCTCTGTACTCGTATCTTATCAACTCATTTTTTCAGATTGATGATGGGTGTTGCAATTATTCCTGGAGTTGTCCAGTTTATAGGCTTTATTTTTCTTCCTGAAAGCCCAAGATGGTTGGTCAATAAAGGACAAGATCAAAAAGCAGTTCAAGTATTTAAAAAATAAAATAATAAATATATGTTCAATTTAAGTAATAACAAAAATATTTGCACAAAAATATAGGAAAAATATGCTTATAAATTTATTTTTTGAAATAATCATTTATCTTAAACAAATTATGTAATTTAGGTATTAGAAAAAGTTTATGGAGATCCAGATTGGGTTGAGTTTGAAATGATTCAAATTAAAGAAAATAAGCAAAAAATGGATTTGGAAATGAAAGAAATTGGTAACAAATTTTTTAATTTAATTTTAAAAACTATTTTAGGATTAATTTCTAATAATTTTTTGTATATATATATATATATATATATATATATATATATGTATATATATATATATATATATATATATATATATATATATATATATATATATATATATATATATATATAAATAGACGTAATGTTTGTCTGTTTGTGTGTGTTCCTTAACTCCTCCCTAACCAACGAACGAACTCAAGTAAATAATGTATCATTGGAAGGTCATTCCCAGGGAAATGTCGTAAGGGGGCTGAAAAATTAACATGGACACCTTTATGGTGCACAAAGTTTTTTTTTGACTAAAGCAAAAATGGACCTTTATTTACCCCAACCACAAAACGGACTGGGATAAATGAGATATCATTGGAAAACTTACACTACGGAAAATATTGTTAAGGGGTTGAATAATTGAAAAAAAATAACATGGACATCTTCATGCTGGACAACGTAAATTCACCAAAGATAGAATCAACCTTCTTTTTCAACCACAAAAAAGATTGGGCTAAATGAGGTATCATTGCAAAGCTTACAGTCCAGGAAAGTCATAAAGTCATAAAGGAAAGTCATAAAAGTGTTGAATTTTTTAAAAAAAAGTAAATGAATCCAAAATATAGAAAAATATATTTGTCAGCCGTATAGCTGACACAGGCTTTTTGTGCTTTAAAAACTCAGCATTCGTTTGTTCCAGGTTTATTTTAGATTACGTGGTATGCTTGCCGTAACTTTATTTATGATTTATTTATATACATTTTGCAATAATCATTTTTATCTATATTTATTTAACAATTTTTAAATTGATTGTTATCTTATATGCGAAGGCTTTAAAAAAGTTTTATTGGCTGATATTCTTTATTTAGGAGGTGGAATTCCAATTGTGAATATGCTTAAAATCAGTCATGTTCGGAAAGCGTTAATTATTGGATGTGCTTTGCAAGGTTTTCAACAATTAGCTGGAGTAAACACTTTAATGTAGGTATATATTTTAATGGTTTTTTTAAAAAAAATACAAAATTTTAGAATAAGAAAATAACATAAATGCGTACATACTTATTAAAAAAAGTTTTAATCGGTTGTCTCTCACTCCAATATTTGTAAATTTAAAAACTGTATATCATGCTTTGAATTATTTTTGACTTACAAAAATTTGGCTTGCGTCTTTTTCAAAAAATAAACGTTAGTTTTATTCACTTTCACAATACTAACTACACCCATATATATACTTTCCTGTGGGCCATTATTTATTTATTATTTCAGTAAAATAGTGATCATGATTAACAAGCGGAAAAATGCTTACATTTTTATCTTTAAAAAAGTTTTTTTTAATTTTTAAAGCATAAACGTTTCTATGAGTCAACACTAGTGGATTTTGAGCTGGGCCAAATTAAAGTTTTTTTGCATGAATTATTAAAGGAGGTATAACCAATTTTTTTAAAATGACCCCTATAAAATGACTCATGTGATTTGTATATTGTAGGTATTACACAGCTTCAGTGATAAAAATGAGTGGCATTAGAGATCCGACAAAAGCAATATGGATGAGTTGTTTAATAACAGGCGTCAACTTTTTACTAACATGGGTTCCTATAGTACTAGTTGAGAGGATCGGCAGGAAAAAACTGCTTCTGGGAAGCATGACTGGTAATTTATGTTTTAAAATATTTTATTAAAATTTGTATAGGGTTATCAACAACAAATTAATATTATTTTAGGAACGATTGGCAGTTTAATTTTCTTGGCCATTTCGTTTCTGTTGATAAACATTTCTGCACCTCATACTGAAGGGATATGGAATAACGGATCGGTTCCCGCTAACGTATCGTCAGACTTTGCGTACTGCAAAACCTTTTCGTGAGTACTTTTTTTTAGTTTTTGTTCTATTTTGAATAAAATGAATTCAATTTTGTAATCCAAACTTGAATGCCATAACGAACGTTAAATCAACAAAAAAAAAAACTAGCATCTTAGTTTCAAAAGATTTAATTTATTTAGGATTACCGCCGTTTAAGGTTTCGTGCGATTGATAATTTTGAGTAATTTACAATTTAAAAACATAAAGATGCATCCCTCTTAACTAAGCCCAACCCTCCAAAATACAAAAATCAATAAATTACTATGTTAATTTATGTCCTGAGTCTCGAAAACAATCAAAAATTAGATATGCGTTTTTTAAAGGCGTTACTTGGAAATTTAAAACAATCCGTAGGAAATTTTTTTAATAAAAAATAACAAACAGTTAAAATATAATATTTTGATAACACCACTGTTTCATTCGTTTGAATATGAATAAAATCATAGTTTTTTTTGTTGAAATTATCTTAATATTGCACATTGCATAAGTTATGTATGGAAGATCAATTCCACAATGCATTTTAAGTAGTTGTTTTTTTTATAAAAAGTTTCCTACGTATTTTTTTAATTTTCAGATATACTTTTAAAAACCTAACTTTTGAAATTCTTAGAATTTTATTTTTGTTAATTAGTACATTGATTAATATAGTAATTTATTGATTTTTGTATTTTGTAAGCGGAGCTTCGTTAAGAAGATGCGTCTATTTATTACGAAAGGGAACACTTTTTTAAAGTTTTTCGTTCAATCGATGAAGTTAAGCGCTATAGAAGTTTAAATATATTCTAGATATTTCTGCGTTAACCCTAAAAAGAGGTAGGGAACATCACATTGTACCATAGCTGCCAAAGTTTTTTAGTGCCACATTTTATTCACATTTTAGAAACTGCGACAACTGCGTGACTATGGAAGATTGCGGATTTTGTTATCCCAATAATCATACAGGGAAGAATTTTGGATGGTGCCTCCCTATTCACACCGGCGAATCGGGTTAAATTTGCTTATTTTTTTGATCTTAATTTAACATTAAACAAATTTAATTATTGTATATAAATTGCATGTATATTGCATGATTTGAGTTAAATTGCTAATGGTGATAAATTAAGGTTGTAAAACAAATTAAACCTTTTTTCTAGACCGCTGATTACGTGTTTTATTTCGCAGTATATTTTTATTACAATACTAACGGTTGGCTGTGATTTTGGACCTGTTTTCCTTGAATAAAGTAAAATAAAACGTTTTCTAAGGTAGAAAATATAAAATACGTAACGGGCTTTTATTGTTTCAGATCAAAAAAAAAAAAATCACTGTATTATAAATCTATTTCCTATTCTTGAGCAATGCATTGCAAAATTAACACAAATTTAATTCCCCGGAGGCAAAATTTAACCTCTAGGGCTTTGCTTTACTTCTAGTATCAAGAAAGCTTTGAGTTTTCAAGACGCTGAATCTGATCCATAAGGGTTAAATTTCACCCATATGAGATTAAATTTGACCCCTAAGAGGTTAAATTTGACTCGTTTAAAAATAGTTTAATTTAACTTTTTGTTTTTCAATTTAAATCTTAAAAGAATCAATTTTTGCCAAGGCGATGCATTCATGGAAAATAAATTTTTAATACAGCCATACTGCATTCTTGTTTCAGACTTATCAGAAATTGGTCCATGTAATGATTGATCGGCTATCGGTTTAACTCACGGTTTCCTTACATGGTTTTGTTATTGTACCGATAACGTTTTGAGTTTTCAAGACGCTAAATCTGATCCATAAGGGTTAATTTTCACCCATATGAGGTTAAATTTGACCTGTTTAAAAAAGAGTGTAATTTAACTTTTTGTGGTTAAATTTAAATCTTAAAAGAATCAAATTTTTGTCAAGGCGATGCATTCATGGAAAATAAATTTTTAATACATACATACTGCATTCTTGTTTTAGACTTATCAGAAGTGGGCCCATGTAATGATCGATCGGCTATCGGTTTAACTCACGGTTTCCTTACGTGGGCTTGGAATTTCTGTCCGACTGGCTCGTATTCATGGATGCCTATTTTCGGAATGGTTCTGTACCTTTGTTGTTTCGCTTCTGGTATTGTTTATTTTTTTTTATTTAGATTATTTATTTGCTCAAACCAAGGTATGCTTGGCCTAATAATTAGCTAATTAGCTCTAATTGTACAACCAGATACTTTACATAATAAACACAATTGCATCACAAAATGGTTTTGTTTCAGTTAGATGCCATCAGTTGACTTTCGTGGTTTGATTTGGTGTAAAGTATACTAAAACAGTAATTTTAGAAAAGATTTAACCAATTTCTGACAAAAATTTATAATACGAAAAATAGATTCTTGGGAAAAAGTTTTTTTTTGTTTATAAAAATATCTATTATATTGAAGTTTCTTAAAACCAGGACGGGTTTCTTCTTCAGAAGAGAACAACAGGCTTTTTTATTTCAGTTGGTTAACTCACTAACATTAAAAATGTTAAACAAACTATTTTTCAGAGAACAGGGCAACATGGTTATCACTTTTACAGATTCCCAAAAAAATTACATATTATAATCTTACAAGAAAATTTCACGGCTTATGCTGGTTGAAGAAAGCTATATTATTGTTTTGTAGGTATGGCTCCAATGCCTTGGGTCATCAATTCGGAAATTTATCCATTCTGGGCAAGAGGAACCGGAATCGCCATGGCCACTGCAACCAATTGGTTTGCCAACTTAATTATATCACAGACTTTCCTTACATTAACTGAAGAAATCACTAAATATGGTAAATTGATAACTTCTGTTAAACATGAATTGGATACACTTCGCTCCCACCACTTCGCGCACGACCCATTTCACTCCCGACCCACTTCGCTCCTGGTCCACTTCGCTTTTGGCAAAATTTTGAGAACGTATTTTTTTGCGAAATTTTAGCGGACCTTATTAATGCTACCCGCCCTTAGCCAATTTTTCTCCTGGCTCATTTAACTCCCGCAATTCGTTCTGACGAAATATTTTGAAACCAAAAATCAAGCAAAACTTTATTATGATACACTTTTATTTTATGCTCCGTTCTTAAAGACGAAAACCTTATTTTTTTCTAAGCCTAAGCGAAACCTAAAAATCAAAATAAAACTTTATCGTGATAAATTTTTATTTAATGGTGGTATGTTTTAAAAAATGTTGTTTTTTTTTGTTGCGCCGGAGATTTTGTACACGCATTTTGGCAATGAAAAAAATTAACAAGTTTATGAGCACTTTATACATTTTAAAGAAAATAAATCTCGGGAGTTTATACGTGCAGCTCTGACGACCTGCTTGTCTATACCAGTAGTAATTATCTATTTAACAGCCACCACTCATTAAGACAAAATTATTTAAAATGCTTTGTTTTGTCAAAAATACAATAGTATTACAAAATTAGCTAAATAAAATTTTTTTATAAGACAATTAGTGTTATAATTAGTTTTGCACTACAAAAAAGTCCAGAAAAGTTGGTTAAAATGGGCCAGAAGCAAAGTAGGTCCAGCAAAAATATAATAAATGTACAAAAAATTGCTGGGAGCTAAGTGGATAAGGAGTGATATGGGTTGGGAGCGAGGTTGGGTGCGAAGTGCGGGAGTGAAATGGGCCGTCCCCGTTTAACACACACCCATCGGTTATATTGAATTTGTTTCTAACTGTAAAAGATTTTGAAAAAAAAATTATTTGTGTTGTATTTATCAATTTCCATATTTTGCACCGAATATGATAATATTGTTGTGCGCACAACTATGTTACTCATTTTTTAAAAAATGGCGATCCGATTCCAAAATCGTTGACATCTGAATTTTTACAAATGCCGTCTAAGTATATATCAAATGTATTATATTTATATTATCAAATATATTAGATTATACTTGGTTTTAGGAGCATTTTTTCTTTACACGTGTATCACCATTATCGGTTGGACTGTATTTTTTATTTTTGTACCCGAGACCAAAGGAATCAGAATAGAACAGGTGGGAGAACTGTTTTCCAGCAAAAAGTCCAAAGTAACACCTACTAAATAAGTAAGTATAAAGAATAAAATATTCATTTAAAAATCTAAAAAATATAATAGTAAAATGTTAAATATACTAACTAATCAAGAATATAAAAAGATAATCATTAAAAATGTGTCTAGGTTTATTTATTATCAAAATTACTTTACTTTCAATTTTTTGAATCAGCCAATTGTACATTATTACTTAATGCTAGAACTTTTAAAATTACAAAAACAAATGACCATTTATTTACAAGTAAATCTCGTTTAAAAAAATTATGAGCCTTAAACTAAACTTAAACTCGAAATTTTATTTAATTTTAAAAGTATTATATGAATATACAGGCCATTTTAAAATGTATTTTGACTAAATTTTACATTTGAAGTAATTTTTCTTATATGATATATGTTTTAAAAAATTCAGGCACACTAGGTATATTCGTGCATTTGTGCATTGGTCAAACATGAAATCCCACTTGACATCCTGACGTAACAAAACATAAAAAAGGAATTCTACTCGCACCGTAATACCCAACATTTGTTAATTGTAATTGGTAGGATAACTGACTTAATTTCGGCCACGCCTTAATTTCGGCCACCAATTTAGGGTGTGAGAAAATTGGCTTATTTTTTAAACACAAAAAAAACTAGCACAAAAGTGACTGGATTAATGTTGAATAAAGTGTTTTTGTAAAAGTTTTTTATTTTTGTTATTCTACATTATCAACATTTTTATACAAAAAGTGAATTTTTTGTGATTTTCCTAATTTTTGCTTTGTGTTTAAACTGCATCAAATTTAGAACGAAGCAAAATATAACCTTAAAATATCTTCTATTTAAGGCTCAAAGTTGTTAATTTTTATGTTTTGATATTTTCTTCAAAATCACTTTGCAACGCATTTAACTAACTGCGCATTTTAAGATTCCGTTAATTTCGGCCACCTGAAAATTTAGGTGAAAGAACCTGCCGTTTTTTGCTTTTTTTAATATCATTGTACTACCGTATTTATAAAGAATTTTTTTTGCTCGTTTGACTTTGTTTTGACGTTTTTTAAGCCAAAAAAAATTGAACAAAAAATACAAAATATTAAAACCTGTTTTTTAAGGTTTTGACATAATTATTTAAAGTCTTGCTAATAACTATTAAAGTTTGCAAACGGGAAAAATTAAGTTATATGTACCAAGAACAATACCTAAGGGTAAATTTGCAACCTTTAGAGATTTTTATTGTTCGTTTAAGCAATAGTTATGGCCAGTTTTTTGTAGGTGGCCGAAATAAATGGCACGCGCCTTAATTTCGGCCACTTTAAAAAAAGTTTAAACCTTCACTGATTTTTAAGTGTAACAGAAATATTAAAATTTTGCACTGGAATAACAAATATAGCTATTGTTTGATTTTTAGGCCAAATTTTGGATTGATTGAAAAAGCCAGAAAAAACTTATTCAAAAAAATAAAAAAAGGTGGCCGAAATGAAGTCAGTTATCCTAAATACCAAAGACATCGAATTGTTGTGTTAGAATTGGTTACTACATGTTCATTTTTTTCATAAGTCATAAGTCACTTTTGACCCGCCTATATAGTTTTTTATTTCAAATTTTATTTTTTAACAAAATATTTAAAGCTCACAAATGAAATTTCCATGTCATCCGGAACGAATTCCTCCTTTGCGATTATTGTTGCTGCTCAGAAGCTGAATCCATATTCCGTACCACTGCTCTGCTTAACCCTTTGGGATTTGTTCGTCAAAAAAGCGCTGCAAATCCGAAAAAGGTATATCGCGCCACTGCTGCTCAATGTTAAACGCCGCGTCGCGCAGGAATCCGCACCACGTTTAACAAAAAGCAGCATTGGCACGGAATCCCTTTTAGGGATTTGCAGCGGAAAAAATCACAATGGGTTAAAAAATCACGTGGAAGCCGTTAAACGCGAAGTTTAACATTAAGCTGCAGTGGCGCGTTCTTTTTCCGCGTTTTAGACGCGTTTTTGGACCAAAAATCTAAAAGAGACCATCAGTGTGGAAATTTGAAAATTTTGTAAACTTGCTGCAGAGAAGACAAGATATAAGTTTTGAAACAGACTATTTAAGTATTAAAGGAATAGTCTGTCCCAGGGTAAAAGAAAATTTGATTTGTCACAGTGCTCCTTTAAGATTTTTATTGAATCAATAATATTTCGTATTTTTCCAAGTATTTCGTTTTTTAAGATTAAATTCTTAGATCTACAGCCGATTTCAGTAGAGGGCCCTAAATTTAAGGGCCCCTAAGAAAAAAGTGCCCCTTGAGTTAGGGGCACTACCTTGTACTCGTTTCAGTAGAGCCATACCAAGGGCCCCTAACTTAAGTGCCCCTAACGCAATAAAGGGCCCCTATTTACCGCCCTAAATATTTAAAATCCGAAATATTTTAAACTGCAAATTTAAATGTGTTTTAGTTTTAGATTTTTCTACAACGTTTGTTTTTGTATAAAGTTTTATTGGATATTCGTTAAACAAAATTGATTTTTTTTAATGAATTCGGTTTTTTTAAAAGCAACCGGTTATATATCCTTGTTAATAATCTTTTAACCCTTCAAAAATTTTTTTTTTACTTTAATAGAGTTTTTTTTTTCAAAACGACTTGATTGATGGTACTAAATAAAAAAAACCGAAGCAAATTACACTTTCACTTACAGTACCCAGAGTAGTACAAATTTAAACAATTTCTAAAAAAAAAACATTTTATTGAATACGTTACAATGTTTCCCAAAATCTTGCATTGCATCTTTCTTTTGTTAAAATATCTTCAACGATTTTAATAAATTAAATCTTAAAATTCATCAAAAAATGCTTCTTAGAGCATTTTGCATTTCTACATTGTTCCTCCGATAAAAGGAAAAAGGTTGATTATAAAAATAAAAAAAGCGTACATTATGCTTGATTTTGACTTCTTCAATACAAATATTGTAAGTTTTAGCCAAAACAATTTATGGAAATATTAGGGGACGGATATCCCAAACGAACAATCTTAAAGATTCTAAATAAACAATCGTACGGAAGCAATTCCAAAGGCACCAACTTTTAAAATTATTCATGCTATTATAACGTGCAAGAATTAAGAAGATTTGATTTCAAAATGTTATGCATAGAGGGGGACGTACTTCAAATAAAAAATTGTTGGTCAGGTGTCCGCTATCATATGACAATGCTTTAAAAAAGTAAATTTTATTATTGCGTTATCAAATTTTGTTATGGACAACGTTCATACTATTAAATTTTTTTTTAAAAATATTTTTATTGTTATAAATCAGCAGAGTCATTTGGAATTTTTTCTTTGTATATTTATTATAGACGGTTAATTCATTATATATAACCCAAAAATTCTGAACCAGCAGAAAGACAAACGAAATGACATCATGGAATAAAATTTTTAATTTCTGGCATTTTTATTTTTAAGCTTACTTTTGAAATGCTTACAATTTGATTATAATTGAAATACTTACAATAATTGTTTATTTTTTAGAAGAAATGAAACAATTATAAATGAAAAACATTTCCAATGGTATGAAAACTGAAATCAAATATAAAAAGAAGAAAAACCTGTGATAAAAATATAATTGTATTATGAATAGTTAAAATCTTCTGTTTATCATCACTAAATAATTAAAATTAAACTTTTGTTGTATACAAAGTAAATAAATAAAATCGAAAAAAAATGTTACTGAAAACCTCAACGACAGGAAAGCAGAATAAAAACTTATAATTGTACGTGGGAATTTTTTGGAGAAAAAACATGCAGTTTTACCGCACTTCCCCTAACGCAGACTCTTTTCTTTATTACCTTGCGACAAAAAATAAGTTAAGCATAAATCCTTTTTTGGGCAAATGAATGGTAGTGCTGGCTTAAGTGTTTATGTCTATGTTTGTACGATTTATCGTGAGAAAGTTTTAATATACATTTTTTTAATTTGTACGGTTTTTTTTATTTTTTAACTTTAAAGAAATCATAGTTTGTCTAAACAGAAATATGTAAATATTAGGTTTGTTCTAAACCTAAATTTCATGCTTCCTAGCTACGGCCATTCAATATGAACTTTAACTTCACCCCTTAAATAATTAATTTAAAACTTATTTAACTTTCAAATATTTTTTAAGTTAATCTATCTGGTTCTTAAGATTATTTTTTTAATATTTTTTAAACTTAATAAAAAAATAGTTTAAATGAAATTCGAGCGAAATAATTTATATGCATTGATGTTTAATAAGTCATGAAATTAGCCCACAAAATATGGCGGATTTCTGAAAGAAAGGTGTTCTTCGGACTCGGAGCACCAAAAATCTGGGCTTGGTTTTGGAACACTCGAGCTTTAGGGAGCATCACTAAAAATAATATTAAAATAATAAATTTGTGGAATAAAAGCATCAATACATTTTGTTATCTTTTTGGATAGATCAGCTAAAAGGTCACACCCTAATGGCGGCGTTCCCTTCTTGGAGCCATTGGAGACTAATTAAGGTGCACCCTAATTAATGCTTCAAAGAAAAAACGTAATTACTTCAATTTTTTGATTAAAATTACTTTGTAAATTATTATTATTTTTTTTAAATGAATAATTAAACATCTTTAATTCACAATCCTTGAATTTGAATCTTAAAAGTGAGAATGTTTAGCAAATTTTGCTTCCTATTAATGCTTTAGTTTGAAAACAGAGCAAAAATTACTGAACTGAAAATTGTACAGAACGTCCAATCAGCTGTGTATGCCAAACTTGTTCAAATTAAACCACACTGCATGCAACTTATTTATTAGGTGGGATTCAATAATTTCTGTCTATGAAATATCAAATAGTCACGCCGATTTTTTTACGAAAAATATAACAGAATAGTTTTTGAGGGCTCTAATTAGGACGTGTCTTAGTTAGGACAGTATTATGAAGTCAAATACGAAGTCTGAGACAAAATCACACATTTTTTGCTTTATTTCTATCATATAGCTTTTTGGTATATCAGTCCTATCAGTATAAAAATCCAATTAAGTAGAAATTGTGTATAAATTAATATTTCTTTTGGAAATGTTATGGTCGTTAATTTTGTGTGGCTTATAGCTTTTATAGTTACAAGTCAAAAATATGGGCACCTCTTCATTTTTACAGTTTTGGTGTTTTCGAAATTTCTGATTATGGAGAAGCTTAAAAATTCCATTAAAAGTTAGTTCAAAAACTCAGTTTTTAAAAAAATATTGTTTTTTTTTTATAAAATATACTACAAAACTGTTAACAGTTACGCTAATTTATAAACTTTTTGTGTGATTCGGTGCAGTGGAGGATTATTAAACGCGCTCTTACTTTTATCAGTCATATAACTGATAAGCGATAAGAGATAAGGGGCTATTTAACTGTTTCCGGCCCGCGCACCAACAGGAAGGTGTAGTCTGAATAAAGATTTCCATGCTAATTGTCCTCCAATTCGCCCCTCATTATGCCAGCCCGCGAGAACAGGAAAGGCGATATGGCCAAAAGTAGGAGTGGATTCCAAGGACTCGGTTGAACTTTTTTTTACTTTTTTTGAATTTCTTTTTTTTTTGAAATGGTTATAGTATTGCAGTTAAAAATTAAAAAAAAATTAATTTTTAATCACTTCCTTACCAAAACAAAAATATGAATTCAAAACTACAGAAGAATTACGACTGGATGACGCCTTAAAAGAAATGGGGACACAAAAAGACCAATTAAAATTCGTTTTTTTTTAAATTAATTATGACGCAGATTTATTAAAATTTGCTAAAAAATATTAAAACATATAAAATTAGTATTTCAGTTTTAACAAAGTAATTTGATAAAAATTGTTAAAAAACGTATTTATTTATTTTTGAATATTTAATAGTTTTATAAGGTTTGTGTACGGACTGCATTTAGCCAATGTTCCAAAAATATGTTTTTGATTAATTAAGTACTAGAATGTCGTACTAAAACTTAAATAAACAATAATTTCTCTGAAAATTATTTACCACTTTAAAAATCAAAGCTAGCATAAGTCTTTTTTAATCAACAAGAATTTATGTGAATTTTTAACTGCTAAGGTATATTGGTACATCTAAACCAGAATTTACCTAAAAAACCAATCTGTTTCTAAAACACACCCAAAAAACCACAATTTTAAAATTTTTGCACAAAATAAAACACAAAAAAAATTGCCGGCATGTTATTTTATATTTTTTCCAATCGATATACGACTAACTTAACTGTTCAGTATGCACGACGGTACAAATCAAGAAAAACTTTCGATAAAAAAATAAAGTTCCTTCTTAGTATTACGACTTTAATTGTTAAAAAAAAGCTATAAGTAGCTGTTTTAAAAATTTAGCTTTGGCTTTAAGTAGTTTTTTAATTTTTTGTGTTTTTTATAATAAAAAATTGTTTACTGAAAATGAACCGTTGTTGATTCATGAAAAACAAACCGCGTCTTATACGCAGAACAATAAAGGCTGGTTCATACTTATGACAAAACGTCCTTTGGACAAGCCAAAACGTCCTTAGGACTTTTTCCTTGGGACGAAGTATGAACGCTACTTAAAATTTGTCCTTTGGTCTTTGTCCAAAGGATAAAATCGAAAGGGAAAAGTCCAAAGGACAAGAAAGTATGAACACGTTGTCCTTTGGATTTTGTCCTTTGGTCTTTGTCCTTTGGATTTTGTCCTTTGGACAAAGTCCAAGGACGTTTAGACAAAGTTCAAAGGACGTTTTTACGCTGTATTTGCCTTTAGACAAAGTCAAAAGGACGTTTTGTCATAAGCATGAACCAGCCTTAACGCCCCAGTGCTTAGTTTTTTTATCGTTGTGTGTTGTTTTATAATAAATGACTGTTTAAAGAAATGAACCATTGAATATTGACGAAGAAAAAACACGTTTTACACATAGAAAAATAACGCGGCAGTCTTGTTCAGTGGTCGGAAAGTTTCTTCTTAATACACCGAGACGCGATTTTTTATGTCTAAAATGTGTAATAATCAGAAAGTGTTAAAACTAAAGTATAAGCTTTAACGAAAGGCTTTTATTACATAAAACTTTAAACATCGCCACTGTAAAGTTTAGATTTTATAAGTTCTAACATACTTTGTTTCCTGTACATTATTTCATATGGTTTCTGATTATTCAAAAAAAGATATTAAATAATTTTATTAAAATATAGAACAACGAAAAATAATAGTTAAAAAATATATGTAAATTTTAAAACAAAAAGAAAATTTAAACCCCAAAAAAGCAAATAAATTTTAAAAAATTTATTTCGAAAAGCACAGAAGCACTTTTTTCAGATGCGAATAAGCAACAAAAAAAAAGATTTTACATTTTCTAAAGCATTTACAATTCTGATACAAAAATAATAATAAAAACAATACTTAAATTGTATTAGAATAATATTTTCAAAATATCAATTTTCTAAAATATGCAATTGGGGTGAGGGGGTGCTTCTCGCCAGGAAGAAATAAAAATTATCTCAAAATGGAGAAAAATTAAAAAAACACATTATGTACCAATTATTATTTAGTTACGTCATGTGTTTCTCTGCACGTGATATTTTCTCAAAAAACTAGTGGTTACTTTACCACTCATGTATTTTCACCCTGATGGAATTTATCTTTAGTTATCTCAAAATGGACGTATTCATGACACCGGAGGGACCTCGCTGGTGTGTCATGTACATTTGTATGACAATAGAGTGAGTGCTTTTTGACTTTGTTTTAAAACATAAACATATCTTTGTGTATTGCTTAAAACTAAATATATAGATCAAATTCTGGTAATAAGTTACAGGTTATTTGTAAAATGGGTTAATTTTTATAGAAATTTTTAGTTTCAATTAACTTAAACTTGCGTTCAAAAAAACCAAAAAAACTTGCACGTGCATTGCCATCGAGATGTTTATGAGACACCGAGCTTAAGAGGCCAGTTTTGTAAATACTGATAAAAAATAATTAATTTGACCCTAATCTCTTTTTCATTTTTTTTTTAACCAAATTCGCTTCTATTTTAACGGCTTACTTTTAATTATTGTAAACACAGAATTTCTATTTCATTTAATTAAGTTTAATTTAATTAATTAATTAAGTTTGATATTTGTGCTTGATTTACCTCTTTGTTTTCTTTCGTATGTAAAACTCAAAGTACAAGCGTTTATAAAAGGTGATTAGTTTACCTTTCTCCTTTCGTATTTCGACATGGATAGCATTCCGCAGTCGACTTTAGAGGTTACGGGTTCAATTCCTGTATCGGCCAAAGTTTTCAATAAATTGGCTGTCAATTTTTTAGCGCCTGGTTATTTTTGCTTATACCTCAGGTATCCAGACAAAACTATTTTATGACAAAACAAAGTAAACTCCTTGTGTTTTGTTCTTTTGAATAAAATATCTATTTTGTATGAAATAGATTTTTAATTTTTAATCATCATATTTTAAAAAATTTTAAACACATTTTTATATTAAGAAATAAATACATCACAAGTTCAGAGAATTCTAGGACATAATAATATCACCGATCTTTATTGTAGCGCCTAAAGCCATGAACTTTCCAATGTCATATTTATTTTTAAAAGATTACATGTTTATAACCTTTAGAAAAATAAACACATTACAAATCGAAAAATCCGACGAACATAATAACAGAACCAATTGTTACCGTAGCGTTTAAATTCTGGAATCTCCATCTGTCGTGTTGATTGAAATAAATCAAGTTCTTTTACCGTTGTAAAAGTGTTATCACCGCTCTCGGCTCTCCCGCTTTGTCCCGGAAGGGGAAAAATGGGGCGGACGGTAGTTGAATAAAGAGTGTCGTTTCGAATTCTTTATGCCTTTTCTGGTTCTGTTTTTATTCCCCTCAGGTCCCGCGGAACCCTTGAAAACGACCCCGGGCGATCATGGGTGAGCTGCTCCCAGAAGAACTCGAACTAGGTAAGCGCCGTTATTAAAAGTTTCTAATCGAAACCCTCGTGACCGTGCAAATCTCACAACTCCACTTTTCGCCTATATACTTACAAGATTATTTTGTAACTTTTTTTTCAAAAAAAAAGTTAATTTTTCTTGTTAGAATGGGTGAAATTTTGCCGGAAGAACTGGATTTAGGTAAGTTATGTGTTAGACTAGAAATCTGCTGTGGATAAAACGAATTTTTACAGAGGTTTGTAAATCACGTGTCGTGGGGGGGGGTGGGGGGGGGGGGGGGGGGGGGGGGGGGGGGGGGGGGGGGGGGGGTGGGGGGGGGGGGGGCTCGTAAAAAAGCAGCCATTCGGATACTGACCAATAACGCACCGGTGGCACGTTTTATACTGTGTTAAAATTGTACGATTGATTATCGTGCGTGACACTTGTCCTAACATTTAAACACCCGTCTGTCATAATATTACGAGCGTACAGATTTAGTGGCACCATTCCTGCTAACGGATAGCAATTTCATTTCTGACGATAGAAACGACCATGCTAGTAACTTTTGTCCTTTAATAGTAAAGACATATTGTGGTTTCTAACACACCGCGAATACTTTAGTAATTTTTAGTTACTGATTTTCTGCTGCATGTGAAACTGCGAGAACCACGTGCGTTGTTCAGAGAATTCCAGTTTCTCAAGTCCGTTGGTTTTTTACCAACGGATACTTGCAATTGAGTTTTAGGGTCAATATACATTATCTTTACAAAGTCAGTCGCTAAAAATAACTTGATGTAATTTTGATCAGCAACATTCTGGATTTTCATGATTATTCTCATTGATAATTTCAAGTGGCTGGACTCTTATAGAAATAATTAAAGTGCAATGACTGAGTTCCTCAAAGCTTTTGGCATTTGGTGGTTTTTTTCGCTAGGAGTCTAAGTTTAAAAGGACATTTTAATAAAAATTATGGTAAAGTTTATTTTGGGAAGTTTTCCGCATCTTTGTTTTGATTTTCTTTGAGGATTTGATATAAATTTTTTTTCTAAAAATGTATATTTTTAGAAATCGTATGTGAATTAAACCTAAAGATCACTTACAACCTACAAAACGCAAATTTAATTAAAAAAAAACAGTTGAAGCAAAAGTTTTTTAGGCCAAATTAAAAGCGCAACCGCTTTCCGCAGAGAAGAAGTTTAGAACAAACGCGCAAAATAGGAAAAATCAAAAAAGTTCCAAATGGTATTGTTACCAATTATTTGTAAGTAGCCGTCTTCACGTTTCTCCTCAGGCGATATTTTCTCGAAAAACTTGGTTACTTGAAGACCTCGCTAATCTCATCTTGATGAAATTCATCTCTTATATTAAATTGTTTTATTATTATTTGTCAGGCGCATATATTTTACAGTGTTCTTTTTTAGTCGTATAAAATAGAAAATTAAAAAAAAGATAAAAAATTGTATTTGTAAAATTTGTAAAATTCAGTTTTAAAACATTTGTCTATTTTGTAAGTAATATTTTCGATTGTTTTTCGACCTAATGCTATATCTAAGTATTTGATAATGTATTATTATTTTAATAATTTATTGATACTATATTTTATTCCTCGTTTTTTAGTTTACTTTACGTTTTAATTGAAGATTAAACAATTTTTATTAAGTAAAACATATATATATATATATATCTTTAGTTTACTTTACGTTTTAACTGAAGATTAAGCAATTTTTATTAAGTAAAACATATAAGTAAAACACACAAACACACACACACACACACACACACACACACACATATATATATATATATATATATATATATATATATATATATATATATATATATATATATATATATGTATATATATATATATATATATATATATATATATGTTAAAAACGGAAAAGAATATTTCAAAGAAACTACATACATTCAGAAATTTTTTTTCATAAGTATTTTTCACATCAACTATACATGATAATAAATGAAATCTCAGTTTTTTTGTTCTCCATATTTATGTCATAATTCAGTGGAAACTAGCTAAAACGTTATATGTGTAAGTTGTCAATTTATGAATATATATTAATTTGATGTTTGTTAAAAAACTTAAATCTTCAAATTTGACAATTATATGCTTCAAACTTCAAACTTATCATTATTAATTTTAAATTTTAATGAAAATTAATCTTCTTACTGTTCATGTACAAAGTTCTATGAGCTTCACTAAATAAATTTCCAAATATGATAACTGAATTAATTTACCTAATTTCAGCCAAACCTAAAATAGCAATACGTAACTGAACCAAGAATAAAA
>JASAMX010030086.1:0-19009 GCA_030248175.1 Microlaimidae sp. YZB2_3 | reverse complement strand
TGTTTAAAAAAAACAAGCACTGCTCCTTTGTTTTCAATAGAAACAGAACGATGAAAGTTAAAGTACTTTCATTAACGACAGGAAAGTCGTCAAACAATAATCCAAAAATTTTTAGCACAAAATATAATTTGAGATTGACAATAAATCCGAAACCATGTTCTCGGATCCGCCTAGGACCTCCAAAAATGTCACCGAAATGTCTGTGCTAAAGAATACGGTAGCCGGAGTTACAATAACCACTCCGCGTCACTGCGAAGTGAGCGCGGGATTTTTGATAAAAAAGTTAGAAACTAAAGTTCCTACAAAAGCAGGAACCTCTACACACCTGTGCAGGGATAGTTTCAAATCCGCCTAGGACCTCCAAAAATGTCACAGAAAAGTCTGTGCTAAAGATTACAGTAACCGGAGTTACAGTAACCTCTCCGCGTCACTGCGAAGTGAGCGCAGGATTTTTGATTAAAAAGTTAGAAACTAAAGTTCCTACAAAAACAGGAACCTCTACACACCAAGTGTAGGGCGAGTTTCAAACGTTGGTTGGTTAGCTGCTGCAGTGCTGGAGAAGGCGACCGGATATAAAAAGAAGAGTTTATTAACTGAATAAGATTCACAAAACCGCGCCTTTTATATCGGCGGATTTTACAAAAACCCAAAAAGAATTAATAAATAAAAACGCTAAATAAACAAAGGGCGACAATTTTTTTTTGTACCCTCTCTCGTACAGTAATTAACGCTTACTCAGAACTAGTCTATACTCTACTTTATAGTTTTTCCAGATTTATTGCCTTTGTAAGTTTTTTACTTATTTTTAAAAAGGTTTCTAAACTCAACCGCACTGTAGAAGCGACAGCGCGGTCGCAACAGATGTTGGGATTTACATAATAAATGGTTCCATTTTATAACTATAGGCAAATAAAATCTAGCTGACCGCGATATTTGCAGAATTGAATCGACCAGTTAACAATAAAACCATTTAAAAATTTTCACTAAATCGGATTAATAACAAGAATTAAAAACTGTATTTTAATAATTATTTATCAAATTACCTAATTTGTAACCTAAATGCCAATTTTTTAAAGGCTAAGTTGGTTAATTTTTGTATAATTTGTGAAAAGGTGGAATTAAAAAAAATTCTGCGTTCTTATTTGTTTTTTTTAAAAAAAAGGTCATTACCGCACAATTTTAATTGGTCCCCTCATGTCTGTATTATAATTTTAGCGTCAGCAAGATATAGTTCAACCATATATCCAAATAACGGTAATCGTTATCAAAAAAATGGTTTGGTGGTCTATACTGGGCAATTAATCTAGGTTATTTTTTTATTTTTGTTGTCAATAATGTCGATAGCGACTGTTTCAACAATGGTATATTCTAAAGAAATATCAATAACTGCAATTTTTAAATTTTTAAAGAGATATCAATAACTGCAATTTTTGAACATTGCAACTTAACATTGCGTTTGAAATGGAACTATCAAGATAAGATTCAACAATGATAATTATATCGTAAAAGTCAGAATTTAATATTAGTCTATAGTTTGTGTTTTAAGGAGCGTGCATTAGTCAATAGAAAGCCATAATATAAGTTTTGATTGGAAAGATGAACATGCACATTTTTATTCTGGACAACACCTTTTTACTAAAAAAGACACAACGCATTTTCATTTTCACTTTTCTCAAAAACAACAAATGAATTAGACTAAAAGAGATGTCATTGAAAAGCTCACAGTTTAAAGAATGTCTTAACGGGGTTGAAATCAAAGCAAAAATAAAATGAACTTTTTTATGTTGGACAATGTACTTTTACCAAAGGAAAGAAACACTACTTCTCAACCACAAAACGGACTGTCCCAAATGAGATATCATTGCAAAGCTCACAGTTTGTCAAATGATACTGGGGGATAAAAATTTAGAAAAAAAACATGGACATTAATAGACAACTTCCTTATGAACAATAAAATTTTTCCACCAAAAAAACTGAAAACCTTCTGTTTTGGGGTTTCTAGTTTTGGAGAATTTAAGTTTATTATCAGAATTAAAATTAAAAAGATATCTTTTATACAAAACCTTGTTGAAATTTAAACCTTCTTACAACATTCCTTGGGCGATATAGGCTTTCCAATTATACCTCATTCCACATAATACGTTTGGTGGTTGGGGAGGAGTTAGGAAACACAAACAACCACGCACGCACGCACGCACGCACGCACGCACGCACGCACGCACGCACGCACGCACGCACGCACGCACGCACGCACGCACGCACGCACGCACGCACGCACGCACGCACGCACGCACGCACGCACGCACGCACGCACGCACGCACGCACGCACGCACGCACGCACGCACGCACGCACGCACGCACGCACGCACGCACGCACGCACGCACGCACGCACGCACGCACGCACGCACGCACGCACGCACGCACGCACGCACGCACGCACGCACGCACGCACGCACGCACGCACGCACGCACGCACGCACGCACGCACGCACGCACGCACAAAGACACTTAGGCATGCATGAAGGCCTGTATGCACGAAAGCACACACGCAGGCACACTCGCAGCCATGCACGCAGTCACGCACGCAGACACGCACGCAGGCACGCAAGCAGACATGCAGGCACGTACGCACGCACGCACGAACCCAGCGGCACGCATGCACGCACGTGCAAACGCATGTACGCATGCACACACAAACGCATCTACACACGCAAGCATGCAGGCACGCACGCACACATGCACTCATGTACCCACACACGCACGCAGGCACGCACGCACTCACACACGCATGCACACACACGCATGCACGCACGCACGCAGACATGCACGCACGCACGCAGACATGCATGCACGCACGCAGACATGCACGCACGCACGCAGACATGCACGCACGCATGCACGCATTCAGGTGCGCATGCACACATGCTATGGAACCGTAATCTAACTTTCTTTTGTGCTATTTTATTTTTTGTTTTGATCCTCTTGTAAATAAAGAAACACTTATAAACACGTATTATTTAATCTGGGATCCTCCTACTTTAAAAAAAAATCACACCAAGTGCCAGGTAATATAGTTCACAGCGGTTTGTTTTACTTCTCTTTTAGTAATTGTTACCTGTAATCTTATAACTGAAACAAACTAATTTTTTCTTAACTAACTAACTAAAGATATATTTTTTTAAAAAATTACCATAAAATATCAGATCCTTCTTCTTATCATCTTTATAATATATGCAGTAAGTATAAGGTAACACCCGTAAAAACAAAATTTTCAATTGTTGAGTCGTATTCTGAGGCAACCCAAAGGATAAAGTTCACATCAAAGTGATAAGTGGTAACAAGAAAACACCACAGCTCTATTTCATTCAGCAATAGAACAAAAAAGGCAATTGTAAAATACCAGTTCCAATCCAGTGGTCTTCGATGGGCGAAAAAATTCGTTTCGTATTTTACGACACCGCAAAAATATGTGGCACAGTAACACGTAAACAGAAAAAATGTTTGATAAAAATGACTCTTGAGTTTAATTATTATATAAACTTTAAAAAAACATAATCACGTTAGTCAAAATCGATTGTTCTAAACAGAAGTAATCTCATGGTAACGCCGCGCGCAAAAAAAGTGCCCGGATTTGTCCAATAGCGCACCCGCGCGAACATTTTTCTAGCATGCGTTTTAAAGCCCTGTTTGCCGCTCCTTCTGCCACAACCATTATCACGGAACAAAACATATATGAGGTGATCACGAATATTATATGACATTTTGAGCGTCCTTAAAATCCTGACGAGATTTTTTAGTTTTATGTTCCATACATTATAAAACTTTTTATTCTGATATTTAGTTTCAATCCGAAACCAAAAAAATATTTCATTACGTTTTTACCGTTGATTTAGAACTTGTTTTACGTGATTTTAAATTTTTTTAATTTTAGGTTACTAAGAAGTGCAAAGAAAAAAACATAGGTAAAAGGTTGATGTTTAGAGTCTAAAATAGGGGACTTGGAGTCGTCAGAACTTTTTGTAAACTTTGATCGGCAAACAATGGTAACTTAGAGCCTTTAATAAAAAAATGGTTTAGATTAGATTTAGGCTTATTTTAAGCTTAATTATAGGTTAAAGCGATTTTTACTTTTGGTTTCAAGTTCCTCGTTTACGGCTCCAAACTCCTTATTTTTGTTTCCAAGCTAAAGATCCTAATTCCCTCTGCATCATGGACGCTAAACCAAAAGTTGAAATATATTTATTCTAATTTTTGTCTTTATAGATTTCCTTTTATGTATTAAGTTTTGTTTTCTCTTTTCAATATTTTGTGAAAGTTGCTACATGCCACATTTTTTATACGTACTAATTTTAGGGTGAATGCCCAAAAAGTTTTTTAAAGCCGATGTTCCCGCTTTAGGTACACCTAAAAATAAATTTCTAATTAAAATATACTTAATTAAAATTACCAATAAAAATATAAAAAAAAATAAAATTTAGAGCACAAAAAATAGGTATTTTATAATTAATACAAATAAAAATACAATCCAAAAATATTTATTAATTACTATTAAAATTGTCGCATTAACTGGATTAAAAAGTAAAGAAGGATTGTGACAATGGAAATGATTATAGTATTTTTATTACAGAAATAACATAATAAGACTTTAGAACATTTCAGTATTACATATGATATTTATTACTGAAGGATTGTAGAGGAGGACTCTATAACCTTTTTACAACCCATTTGATAAAAAGTCTTTAAGTAAAATTGTGTCGTACTTTTTAAATTCAATTGAGATCTTTAGATTCTTAACTATGTTTTTAACAAAAATTTTTCAAAAAACAATTGCACTGGTTCACCTGCTAAGAAAAAAATTACCTTTAAATGTTCATTTATCAGATATCAAATTTACTCCAGGGGCTTATTTCATAAAGACGTTTGTAAATTTTCATTTTACAAAGCTCCGCCTATTTTTTGTAAATTACATAGAGGATATAAGACATGGCAAATATTGATCGGTCAGCGGAGATGAAATGACGTGGCTGCGACCAATCAGCGCAGAGCAGTGCGCGAAGATGCTCCCCCTGGATTACAAGTCGAAAAACCTTTATCGTGTATTTTACAAAAAATAGGCGGAGATTTGTAAAATGAGGATTTACAAAAGTTTTTATGAAACAGGCCCCAGAAATCGTTTTGAAAGTTATACAGAAGCAAAAAACAAACTCAGAAAACCTCCTGATGGATTAACTGCTATTTTGTTCAATAATTTGGCCTTTAGCTTGGTAGAACCTCTTTCAATCGTTTTCAATGTTTATTTAAAACCCATAAACTGCTTCCAAGCTGGCTTATTGCTATAATCACTCCAATTTAAAAAAAAGGATGTCATACTGATGGAAATAACTATAGGCCTATTTCTTTAATCACCCCAATTTCAAAAAAAAGATGTCATACTGATGAAAATAACTATAGGCATATTTCATTAACAAATATAGCTTGCAAACTAATGGAAACTTGTATTTATAATCAGATTTTAAATTTTTGAAAACTTTATGGCTTAATATCCAAAGACAAAACGGGTTTTTAGAAAAACGTTCAACGTGTACACAGCTTTTAGAATCCTTTGCTGATTGGAATAAGACAATAGAAAGTAATAAAATAAATGATATTGTATATATTGATTATAGTAAAGCGTTTAATTCAGTACCCTATTAAAAGTTGCTTTTAAAACTTACATCTTATGGAATTCAAGGTGATTTATTGGAATGATTTAAAGCTTTCTTGTCTAACCGTACTCAAAAAGTTTTAGTAGGCGAAGTGATATCCAGTCATACTAAAGTTATCTAGGGAGTTCCTCAGGGTTCTGTCTTGGGACCATTATTGTTTTTACTTTATGTTAGTGACTTGCCAGATATAATTTCTAATGTTATGTTCAAACTCTTCACGGGCAATATCAAATTGTATGTATCAAGTTTGTGAGTTTCATGAAAATACTAAAGTCCTCCAAAATCCTAAAAAATCCTAAAATACCAATTTTTGTTGGTCCAAGATTTGGGTATCATAATATCTAATTAGTTAAAGACATCCAATCCTTGCAAAACTATAGCTAAAAATGCTTGTAAGCTCTTGAATATAGTGTTTTGCTGCTTTCAAACCAAAAATTTTAAAGAGTTACTTGCTGCAGATACTGCAGACATTAGGCAATTATTGGAGTACTGTATTCCAGTGTGGTCTCCATAGTTATGCAAAGATCTCGATTGCATTTAAAAAGTACAACGCAATTTTACTCAAAGACTTTTTATTCAATGTGGTTTTAACCGTTCTTGCAACTATATTCAACGTATGCGCTTTCTTAATCTTAAGCCTTATGAGGAACGTCGAATTCAATTTGACTTATCTATGTGTTATTGTATTGTAAATGGGCTAAACACACTATCCTTTGAACATTTTTTTATTTGGGCTGACTACAAAGGACGTAATGATCACATTCTAAAATTTAAAATTCTATGAGTGCAAAAGATTATATCTTTTTATTTTTGTCTGTTAAGGGTTGCAAGATATTGAAATAGTTTGAATGAGAATGTAATCAATACACCATCTTTAAAAAAAAAATTAGCTTTTTAAATTTTAATAAATGGACCAAATTTAATAGTAACATATAAGTAGTCTTATGGCTCAGCGCTTCCTTCCCTTTATTTTTTTAAATTTGTATCATTAAATCTAATAATTATATTATTTTGTATATTTTATGACTGTACATTTTACATGTATTGCAAGTCATTTGATGTTTGTTTCAAAAACATTTTTTTGATATCAATTTGTAAAAAATAAAGTAATTTGGTTCTATTCTATTTTAGTGTACATCGTTACTCTGACACAATGAGTCAGAAGCCTTGTAAAATCAACGTGACTCTGACTAATTTTGTTTAGATTTTTTAGTGTTATGATATAAAAAGAGTCACAGTTACGAGTATTTTACGACGCTTCTGACTATTTGTGTCAGAGTAACGACGTGTAATTATTAATTACTCTTACCAATAATTATACTATCTGGAAAAACCTTTCGCCGTTCTTCTTTTTTTCCCATAGAAGATTTATAACCTCCATATGCTTTATACAAGTAACGATAATAAACGACACCAGAAATGCAAAGCATAAAAATAAACATAACACGTAGCCATCGATACGGGTGAATTATTCGACGCATTTTTTCTAAATGAAAAATATAAATAGATCAGTAAATAAATTTTAAAGGCATTTTAAAGATTAAATTAACATTTTCTAATTACGTAGGGGTAAAATCGTATGCCGCAAAACAGTATTTCAAGTGCAATTGACGGATTTACGTAGGGGATACATCATATGTTTTAAAAATTGTCATCCAATTACAACTCATGGAATTCTTTACTAAAACTTAAAAACTTTGTAATAGGATGAATTAAAATCTGGTCGTACTTTCGTAATATAAAAGCAAAACGGATCAAAATCGTACAATTAAATTAAATGTATTATTTCGCTTTTAAATTTTAAATTAAAATTTAAAATTAAGCTATAACTTTAATTACTTTATGTTTTACTTGAGTTTTTTACCGCAAATACTTGATATAATTTCAATAAAACTCAAATAATTTAAAACAATAGATCCACTAGGCTTGTGTTAAGATGACGGGAAGGATAAAGTTTGTATGTTTTGTAAAACTTCTCTGTCCAACTAATGATGGTCATTTTTCAATTACTATGTGATCAATAAATAAATCCATTGTAACATTTTCATTAATATTAGTTTTCTATTGCAACATTACTAATTTAGCTTCACCATTTTTGTGGTGGGGAGATATGCAACACTCAAATAACATAAAGCATTAAAATTTATATAATTTAAATTTCCGGCCGAAATTTCAATATTGTTTTGATTATACCTATGTTTTTAGGGCTTATCTTTGCTTTATTTAAACAAAGTTTTGACCGCTTATTTTACCTTAATTTTACCTAAATTTAAAAATTACTTTTACTCCTACTTTACTTAAATTAAAATTTTAAAAATTGTTTTTGTTTTTTGTTAAAACTTCTGAAAATCAAAAATTCTTACAAAACTATCGCTTATATACACAGCTGACAAGCTCGAAACGCAATTTTTGAAATCGATTTTTAACAATTTCTTACAAGCCCACTTAAAAGTTTCTGTAACAACTTCATTTTCCGAAACCCTTGATCACAAGACCAAAAAATAGCCAAAAACCCTTAAATGCGATGTCTTTTGTGGTGAAGTTCTGGAGTTTGTGATTAGTCCTTTTTTACGGTTAAACGAAGTTTTAAAAGTTCTCCTTCTTCTCTTAGCTTTTTGAACTGTTTTCTTTTTCTGATTCGTTAAAAGTTTACCAGGAAAAATTGAAAAAAAAATACAAAGGATACCAAACTTTTTTTATTAAAAACCACAATTTTTTTAATTTGATGATTTGCAAGAATCACACTAGCACCATTTTACAAAATTTTAAGCAAAAAGACAAAAAATAACGTGCTGTTTGGAGATATATAACTAACGAACATAAAAACCTTTTAAATTCAGGTGTAGTACTACCCTTTGGGATTTTTTCGTCCAAAAACCAATGCAAATTCGCAGTAAGGATTCCGCGTCAGTGCTGCACTGTGTTAAACTTGGCCTCTCGACGGGAAGCGGGGCGTTAGGGACGCGGAATCAACACTGTGCAGCGATGAAGCGTAATGCGTTCGGCGAATTTGCTGCGGAATAATATACCAAAGGGTCTTATTCGCAACTCACTTTAACAAAAAATAAAATGAGTTGTGTTCTCAAAAAAAAAAAGACTAATTTAGACGACACAAAATCGGGGAGGATTTTTTTAAAAAAAGTCACCAGGTATAAAAATAACGTGGGTTGACCAGTCAACCATATTTAAAGAACGCAAAACAGGATGTGGTATAAGTTAAGACTCAAAGAACCAAAAAATGGTAAAGAAATAACATGGGTTCAGTGCTTAACCAAATTTAAAGGACTCCACCTGAAAGTTCTGAATGAATTTTTTCAGATACAAAAATATACACACTGCTATTAAACATGATTCTTATAATAGTGGTTCAAAACAAGACTCCAAACTGCATCGTGCAAACCTCTATCCAATGAATGAAAAATGTTTTTTTTTTATTTTTATTTTATTCGAAATATTTTACTGCAAGAAAAAATGCAAAACAGGGTTTAAAAAACTGGTAGTGTTTTTCAATGTAAAAATAAAACAGTAAGTATTAAAACCGTGCAATCAAAATAACTGCAGTGTGTCGCAACGCAATCGATTATCGATATTGCACACAACTGTTGCTGTAATTGTAATTTGTACGACTGAATTTTTTAACAAATAAATAAAATAAAGTTGTCTCCGCCGCTCACTAACAAATTATAAATCTAGTATTTTACAATGCGGTTTTTAGATTCGCAAGTAAAAAACGGAGCATTTTAAAAACTCAACCGAAATTTATAGTTCTAATGGTTCAAAAATGGTTCAAACTTAACTTTATTATTAAGCTTAGATTAACTTAAAACTTTCCTAGTTTCAGCTTCAAAATTCAGCTCATTACTTTTTATCAGTTTCATGTTTCTCAAGTTTTTTGTAAAATATTTTATTAAAATATAGACTTTTTAAATTCGTATAATTTTTATATGTAATCTATCATATAAATACCTTTCAAATTTTAAAAATAAGTGAATTTAAAACAGGCTGAGTCAAAACACTTTAGTCAGCAGTAAAAAAAAAACTTCTGGCATGTATACTGTTCGATCCTTGAATCTTACGTAGAAAAAAATTAGGTCTAGAAACTTCGTTTGCAAATGTTGACTTCCCGTAAATCTTTGGTTAGAAATAACCGCACAGATAGTAATTAACGTACTAATCATCATACTGAAAGTCATTCAAATCAGCTGCGTCTGCATACAACATATGCTGCATAAAAATTAAATGACACCTTGTGCTTTTTTATAACACATTTATTATTTTTAATGCCTCAATTTTTTACCTGGTAACTTACCACTGCAAAATATTGTTAAATTGATTTGAAAAAAAGCTTTAATATTTTACAATAAGCCGCCGAATAGGACATTAAGCGCACAAACCACCCCTACTGATGTTTTTGTTCGATTTAATTTATGTTCCCATCAGCGGCAGAACTTTGGTTTTTGGAACAAAGGAAAAACTACCGGTGATATAGAATATTTTGTCCCCCTTATTTCTGATTTTGGGTCGGAGTATTTCCTTTTCCGTGGAATATTTTCTCCCCCCTCCGGAGGAAGAAAATATTCTGGCTGCATCTAGTATATCTCTTCAGCGAAAGGAAACATTCTGATTTTGGGTCGCAATATTTCCTCCCCGTTGTACGCGTAAACTTTTTATAGTTTTCTTTAAAGAAATACAAGGTTTTTGAAAACTTTTACGGCTTTAAAAAAACAAACAATGAAATAAATTTTAATAGTTTAAAATAAATTATAATTCAGATTTGATTAGAATAGATTAATTTAACTCTTTGTTTTATTATTTTAAGTTTATATTGTTTTAAGCTTACCTTGTTTTTTTAAACTGTTTTCTAATTGTCTAAGCCATATAGTCTAATTACAACTTTTTTATAAAATGTTTTAATACCAATAAAAAGTTTTGACTTTGAAATAAACAAATATCTTTCAAGAACGCAAAAAAACATATAAAATAAAAGAAAAAAAAAGTATTATTTAAAAATGAAGAATACTCATAAACCTTATATAAAGAAATTTTACGATATGATAATATTTTTGTTAATGTTACAATTAAAAATACCACTTGTGAAAAAGCTTATTTTCGGAGAAATAACCTAAAAATTTTGTATTTTATTTTTAAAATAACTTGTTATCGTTCCAAAATATTTGATTCTAAACTGTGTTTAAGGTTGTTTTTTTGTTTATTTGTTTAGTTTTAACTGCAAAACTAATTCAAGTCTTGTCTTGTAACCGACCCCCGTAAAGATTATCTTTGAAATTTGCATAAGTCATGATCGACCGCATAATTTGTCAGATCACAAAATCGTGATTATTAATCGATTCTCCGTTGTCAATTCTACATATGTTCGTTAAAAAACCAGCAAACTTAACACCTGTTTTTTTGGCTGTCGCCACGACAAAAATTTGAATGAGCGGCAAAAAGTAGGAACCAAATGCGGTTTAAATATTTACAAATATTTTTTTGTTTTGATTCATTGCAAAAATTATAATAAATCTAAAATAAATAGTGTTATGAAATAAAAAAAAAATGTGGCAATGAAATTATGTTCACAGTGGGAATCGATCCCTCGACCTCAAAATTTGAAGCCTAGACGATATTTGACTGCGCCTTATGTCGACCCGCTTCACTTTCCTAAAAGAGATTTATAAACGCACGTTCTTTATTAAATCTAAAATATGCACACACAAAAGATTAACAGCACAAGAGCTATTATGGCAGTTTAAGAATTGTATATTGAAAAAAAACATACTATTTGGAGCTTTAAATTTCACAAAATCAAATTAATAAAAAAAACCATAACAAAAATTATAAGGGAAACCGAAAAAACCCAAAATTAACAAACATGAAAAAATTAAAGCAAAAATACCATAAAAAAAAGCCTACAAAAATATTAAATTAATAAATAAATATCCACATGATGTTCTAAAATTAACCAAAATATGTAATTTAAATTAAAAAATACGTTTCGCTCCGTTTAATCTCCTAGACGTATTTTTTAATGAAACAAACTACTTGAAGAAGGCAAACAGGAGCTCGTCAGTAGGCGAATTCGCGTCTTTCAAGAAAACAAAACATGCTAAAAACGCGTGCATGCAAAATAACTAAAAACAAAAATTAAAATTAATGAACAAATTTTTTTTATAAAACAATACAAAATTCGCGTCCAACGGATAAAAAATAAAAAAATAAAAAAAACCACAAAATTAAAAAAAAAATAAAATCACTTGAAATTACAAAATAAAACAACTTTAAAGTTGTCGATATAAAATAAAATACAAACAGAATGGAAATTTGCATAAAAGATATGATAATTTTCTGGGACTAAAATTTGAAAAAACAAAAAAGGACTGACATAAACTTTAAAACCAACCTGTGTAACCCCAAATAATTTTTAAAAGATTGTATTTTTTCAAAAATTATTTGAAAAAATGTTAGGAAACTACAAACCATAAGCTTTGTAGAGAATATAAGCAACTACTTAGCATAAGCTAAGTAGAGACAAAACTTTTTATAAGTTTAAGTACACAAAATTTTTTTTTAATGTAAATAAATTAAAATTAAACTTTTTATAAGTTTAAGTACACGAAAAAAATTTTTAAATGTAAATAAATTAAAATTATATGTACGTATGCTTTTAAAATTATTTAAAAAGATGTTGATTCAATTTTTTTTAAAAGTTTGATTATTTTGAATTTCAAACTTGGCCATAAGAGGTTTATATCTTACAAAAAATCATTTTAACTGTTCATAAAGTTCATTTGGCGTCGCCAGTTGCTGGGAGGCGGTCCCGCGTGATCTCAAAACTCAAAGCTTGCGACAGTCACATACCATAGATCTACCCTCTTGCACCTATCACAAATGGCGCGTCCGCTTTTTGTACATTGATTGGAGTCATTACCCCTTGGGGTTTCTCCCGGTCCATTACCTTGACTACTGGAATTTCCTCCATTATTGCTATTATTTTGGTAGGGTTTCTTCCAATTTTTGTCGTTAAATCTGCCCCGATTATTGTTATATCCTCCTCATCCCTGGTAGGTATTTCTGCCACCGCGGCCATACAAAGATTTTGCGTGGTTGTTGTTTTGGTTTTAAATTTTTTCGTAGTTTCAGTAACTACTTCTTAATTATTGAAGGGAACAGATTCTGGCGGTGTCTCCACCACCGAGGATGAGACCTTAGGGACACTAATTACAGCAAGAGTAGTTTTCTTAGCCTTCACCACATCTTCAACTCCGGTTGCGTATTTTAAGGCGTCATCATATGTTTTAGGTTGGTTCTACATTCAAAATTCTTTTTTAATTTTTGGAATCAGTCCATTCCAGAAATAGCGAGCTTGGTTATCTTCGCGTTGTGGTTTGGTATACCCGTCTTGATCTCAAAATGCCACCAGTACCCATTCCGCTACTTTTGTGGTGTACGCTTCTACCAGTTCGTTGGTTGCTTGGGCGCACTGATGCAGCTGATCCACCATTGACCCTGTGACATTGTCAAGTTTATGGGTTAATTCTTTTATTATGTAATGGTAGTCATTCTTATTAATGATGGGAACAGAGTTAATGAAGGTTTTTGCGCTTCTTCCAAGAGCATGGGAAATATCTTGCCCATTTGTCTTCTGGAGTTCCTGAATATCAGAACACATTTTCTAATTCTATGACCCATGTGCTGAATTGCAGAACGGAGTTGTGGAACTTTTTCCAATGTATTTTTGATGCTTTATCAGAAAAATTTTAGTAAGGTTCGCTCGATATTGAAATTCTCTCTTTGTGGATGACGCTGTTTTGACCGAGGTTTCTGGTTCTAAGTTAATTAATTAATTAGGATTAATCGTTTTTCGTTTGGTTAATTTTCGTTCAGCGGTTACAACTACCTTATTTTCGGAAATAGTAGGCAGTAGAAGAGCTTTTGGCGCCACTACACCAGGAATCTATTCCTATGAAGTCTAACAGCGTACTCTCTACCAGAGTTGTTATGGGTTCACTTTTTGGTATGGTAAGTTTAGCAGCTTGTGTCTTCTGCACCGAATTTATGATAAATTCATGAATTGTGGGATAAGCAGTTCAATCGTGAAAATTACCCATTGCGGTCGAATCAGTTGAATAATGCAACAGCCAAACTCACCGATATCACTGGCCTCTTCTGGCTAAAAATTACAGATAAAAACGAAACACGAAGTAATTAAGAAGCTAGATAAATCTTTGCGCCAAGCATATTAAACCTTGAACCCATCTGTTCTTAATATGGGCAGGCTTACGTAACGCGGCGACTCTTTTTAGGCCAAAGCATTTAAATTTTAATTAATAAAAAACTTTACCGTTTAATAAAGTTTGCATAACGGGAACGTTATAAGAGTCGGCCGCAGGCGAAAAAGATTATACCAACTACTAACCAACGCATCCATTTGACACTTGCGCTATGTGTCAAATGTCACTATGTGCACCTGCCTGTAATATATGGCTGGATTTAAGCCGCGGAATTTTTAACGTGTAAGGGCGCAGTAGCGCAAGTGTTACAACATGTGAGCGCATATGTAGGAGAGACCCCCTTATTTGAGACATGGGCCTTCAGGGGCGGGTCCACTAAACGCGTGCTGACTACGTGCTATCTTAGCACATTGTTTAAAACTCTTGTTAATATTTTAATTTCTGGTTTTTTATCAAAAAATCTAACAGAACTTTTTGTTTACATGGCACAAATTGATATTTTATTAATTTTATACATCTTTGTTGTATATACAAACTATTAAAGCAATAACTAGTGTTGTAAAAAGTATTGATTTTGGATTATTTTAAGTAAAAGTAAAAGTAATTTGAAAAATTTTAATTTAAGTAAAGTAAGAGTAAAAGTAATCATGGGTGGCGCGGGAGCGCCACGGGGCGATTTAGCCCCGTGGCGCCGCGCCAACCATAATTAGAGAACGTGGGTAAATTTTGAAATTCAGAACCTTCTTCTTCTTCTTCTTCTTCTTCTTCTTCTTCTTCTTTTTCTTCTTCTTCTTATTATTATTCCAACGCTCCATTCTTAAAAACGATATTCCTCATTCGTTACTGATTGATCAAAAATAAACATGGGCTCATTAGAAAGAAGAAGGAATTACGCAACTTTCTTAGGAAGCACTTTTTTCATTTAGGTCCTTGTTATCGATTTATTGATCAAAATAAAAAATTGAAAATTAGACAAATAAAAACTCCCAACCGCACAATAACAGCCTTTTGGCAACAATAAGGATTGTACAGAGCAGACAACCAACATCCCCTCATAAAAACCGCACAAAAATAGCAGACCGGTTTTAATTGGTGGCAGAAACGGTGCCAGTTCCCAGCGCCATCTGCTTCAACCGCGCGGAAAACGGCAAAAACAACAGAGTACTTTTTTTAATTCTTGCATTACTGATGACAAAATTAATTCAAAGTTTTATTTATTAAAAAATAATAATAAGCGTCGGTGGCGCGGGAGCGCCACGCGCCGCTAATCATCGGTGGTGCGGGGTGCCAACTGCAATTTAACCCACGGCACCGCGCCAACTATACTTAGACAACGTGAGTAAATTTTGTTATTCATGTTCATCATCTTATTATTATTATTATTATTTTTACTTTAAAAATTATAATTGCAATCATTGGCGCACGGCATCGCGCCAACTATATTTAGAGAACGTAGGTAAACTTTGTCTGGAGCGCATCTGCACCGCACTAACTATAATTAAACAACGTGGGTTAATTTTGTAATTTAAATTCATCTTCTTCTTATTATTTTTTTTATTTTATCTCGGCAACGGAATGATTATAAACATATGTCATTGCGCAGCTAAAACTATAGTTTATTAGGCTATTTTTTAATTTAATTCAAAAAAAGTGGTAGACTAGCCTTGAAAAATGCTCTAAGAATAGAGCAGGAAAAAGGGGCGATTTTTCCCCGGGCGTATGTTTAGACAGAAAAGATGTAGACTAGTCTGAGATGGACATTATGTGGACTATAGGAAATTTGCATTTGGTTTGGCCAGCTGCTCACTAAAGAAAAATTTCCACGATATGATAATGATTTGTTTATACATTGATCTAATCACACAGCACTGTTGCATTTTTTTTTAGTTTGATGAAATGTCAATTGAAAAAATCATACTCACAGCAATCTTTGACAAGCGCGAAATCGCCACTTTTTCAAATTTATAGTTGTTTCTTAACATACAAATATAACCTTCTAATTGAAAAAGTGGCGATTTCGCGCTTGTCAAAGATTGCTGTGAGTATGATTTTTTCAATTGACATTTCATCAAACTAAAAAAAAATGCAACAGTGCTGTGTGATTAGATCAATGTATAAACAAATCATTATCATATCGTGGAAATTTTTCTTTAGTGAGCAGCTGGCCAAACCAAATGCAAATTTCCTATAGTCCACATAATGTCCATCTCAGACTAGTCTACATCTTTTCTGTCTAAACATACGCCCGGGGAAAAATCGCCCCTTTTTCCTGCTCTATTCTTAGAGCATTTTTCAAGGCTAGTTTGTGATTTTTTAATTTAAGTAAAGTAGAACTAAGAGTAAGAGCTATTTTTCAAGTAAAAGTATAATAAAAGTAATTTTTAAACGGAGCAAAACAACCGGTTTCGGACCTCCAGAGCTCCGTTCCAAAGTTTTT
Organism: Microlaimidae sp. YZB2_3; assembly: GCA_030248175.1. Lineage (NCBI taxonomy): Eukaryota > Metazoa > Nematoda > Chromadorea > Desmodorida > Microlaimidae > Microlaimidae sp. YZB2_3. The sequence continues at coordinate 2,634 of JASAMX010030086.1, read as the reverse complement.
TTGCTAATTTTATGTATAAATTATCATTTTAATAAGTTTTTAGTCAAAATAAATGGTTTTAGCGTGTTAGTGGCTTAAAAAATGTTCTCTTGCCATTTACTTTACAAAAAGCCCATGGGGAATTTACCCTTTCAAATTACTTAAATTTTACTTAAATTAATTTAAGTATTTGCAGAGGAAAATCCGAGTAAGAGTAAAAGTAAAAGTATTTGAAATTTCAAAAGTCGAGTAAGAGTAAAAGTAAAAGTAATTGAAATTTCAAAAGTCGAGTAAAAGTAAAAGTAAAGGTAATCCAAAATCCGTTACTTTTATTACTTTAAGTAAAAGTAAAAGTAACTTTTTACAACACTAGCAATAACCCTTAGTTACAGGTTAGCAAAACTCCTAACTACGGTTTAAGGCTTTATTAAATTTTATTACAAACAATTATGCATAAAACTCTTTAATATTAATTTATTCTATCTAAAAAAAAGTCCCATAAGTTTTCTCTAGAAATTAAAACATTAACAAGAGTTTTAAACAACGTGCTAAGATAGCCTAGTCAGCACGCGTTTAGTATACCCGCCCCAGGATGCCACCTAGGTTTTTATTTTAAACTACTGTAAGCTAAATACTAAAAATTTAGATATAAAAATAGGGAATAATATTTCAAAACTTGCTTAAAAAGATGACATAAATTTTAGCTAATTTTAAGAAACTTTTTTGTTTGTGTTTTTACAATAGCCTTTTTTTAAAACAAATGCTTACGGTGAGTAAATGATTTTAGTATGCATTTTTTGCCACACAGCTTTAAATTAGTATGATGTTAAAATTTTGTACTATATCCCAATAAAGTTTTTTCTTGATTCTATTAAAAAACAACCTGATTTATATATAAATAATTGGTTAAATTACTTAAAAATATGCACGACTGCAAGAAGTTAGTAGTTTATAAACAAAAAGTGCGGTTAAACAAATTAAAAAAAAATCGTAGCATAATTTACTTTCCCGGGAAGCAGGGAAAATTTTTATATTGTTTAATTTTATGCATTTAAGATGCACTACATTTTTACAACCTGAAAATAAAAAAACACATAAAGGGGAGACCTTTAAAAAATGGCTGGCTTTGCCAGCCAGGGGGGGAGGAGGCGGACCCTCCTTAAGTATGCAAACTTCAATGAAAAGACCTTTATTTCTAGTGACTTTTTAATAAAGTTGTGAGTTTAATTTGTGGATTTATTTTTATATATTTGAATGTTTTTATATTTATTTTATCTGTAATTAACACAAAAGTTTTTTAGCTTGTTTTGGCGAGGTTTATTATGCTTTAGGAAAAGGCAGTCACTTTTGATCCTCCGGGGGTCAAATTTAACACCCCCGGGGGTCAAATTTGACTGGAGGTTAAATTTTTGTCAAAGCGATGTACGGATAGGGACGTAATTTAATATGCAGTGATACATTCTTTGTTATGTATTCTTGTTGGAATTTATTTTTTCTAGACAAAGCGCAGATGATCTGAGGAATTTAGAACTCTTTTCATTGAAAATTTTTTATCCGCCCAGGTTTAATTGAAACTCCTTTTTAATCTGGCGTTTTTTTTTATTTTATGCTTTTTGCATATTTCTAAGTTTGTTGTTTTGTAATTAACTCTTGTCTGTTTGTATGAAAATGAAAAACTAAATACAAATAAAAATACTTATTTTAAAGAAACTAAATTTAAGCACATTTTTGCGAGATTTTTTGCGTTTTTTTTTTTGTTTAAAATTTTTAAATTAAACTTAAGAATCTTTTTTTAAGAATTTTTTTTAGTAGTTGTTTTTTTGAAAATATTATCAGTTCACGTAACTGTCTGTGGGTATATTTTTTATGTTCGTCGATTTTTATACTTATTTTCTGACGAGTTGATACAAATGCCTCTTTTTAGCTTTTTTTGGCGCTATTTCTTCAATAAACAGGCGGGGGAGAAGTTAAAATTCATCTCCTTAGGTTTTTAGTGTGTAAAACAATGCATCAATAGGAAATAAGTTTTTATTACAGTCATGTTTTTTATTCTTCCTTTTTTGTAAACTAAAATTTTTTCAAACCTACTAAGAAGTTATAAATAGCTTTAAAATTGCGCCTAAAATACATTAAATACATTTTAAGGTGTAATATAATCATATAAAAAGATCACTCATATAAAAAGTGACTTACATAATCAGTCATATCAGATCACAAAAGATCACTCACGAAATTGATCGCTTATATAAAAAATGAAGCTCCAGAACACCACGCGCTGGAAATATTAGGAGCTGCGGAGCTTAATATTTGTATATAAAAACATGATTATAGTTTGTTTGTACTCACGACAATAATAGTTAAAGATTTTTCATCCTTATTTCTTCTCTTTGTGCACAACGCCAATAGATCCTCCGGTGACTTGTTCAATGGTGTATGTCCAATTTTCGAAGCCCGGAATGGCAAATCTTCTCCTAGTAAATCCTCCATGAGCTTGGGCGGGTGGGATGAACCCGCATCGCCACCGTATTTTAGCCTTGCTGTGTTGTAAATTTGCTCCACCAGGGAATGGACGGGTAGCGGAACCCCGTATTTTTTGCCTAAATTTAATTCAGAGTTTTTTAAATTTTAATTTAAACTTAATCAGGGAAGAGCGCG
>JASAMX010030085.1:0-36007 GCA_030248175.1 Microlaimidae sp. YZB2_3 | reverse complement strand
TCAGTATTGCTAATTTCTTTTTAGTGAAAGTACCTCCGGCGGTTCAGAAGATATTATAAACATTCAAAAAATGATAATTTTTTTTGATGATTTTGTACTTAAAAGTTCCTAATGGCATAGAAACTCAAAGAGAGCGGCAACTTTTACTTTTTTTCAATACCTTGATTGGTAGGATAAGTGCAGTATTTGCTGAGGTATTTCGTTTGCCGTTCAACAAACTTGGGATTTTTTTGGCCAACAACTCGAAATGTAGGAAAAAAATGTCGCGTATATAGATATGTCGCATAATATGCGATTTCAATATATTATATTGATATAGAAACGAGCAAAATGAAAAAATTTGCTGAAGCACTGAAAGAGTTTGTTAAAAAAAACTAAACTTACATTAGTTTTCGGCTTATTTGATAAAATAAAACAAAAATGGATTAATTGGTTAGTGCTCGAACACATTGAAAGAATACATGGGCACGGGGTGGGTTAAGGGGTTGTTAACCCCCCACCCCTCAAAATTGTGAGAAAGGGGGTTTAAACCCCCCCTCAGAAGTGGGGGGTGGAAAGGTTAACCCCCCTAATTTTGAAAAAATAAAGAAAAAATGTCTTAAAAATGACGTCTAATTGCCTCCAAACTTAAGTTTTGAAGTCAAAATAAATGTTTTAAACAATAAAAAGCTCTGACCTAAAATTAGCGTTTTTTACCTATTTTTTCTTTAAAATCGAAAAACGATATGGGTACTTTGCGTTTCTTGCATTTTAACCCCTCTATCTTAATTTGGGATTTAACCTTAAATTAAACCCCCCCCCACTCCGGAACAACTTGCATAAAATTGATGATTGAAAGTGTACATAAAAAAGTAACCCTACCCATTCGACCTAGCATACTAACTACTGATAAATCTGGCTTGAGTGTGCCGTGTCAATCACTTCCTACACTTCGTGTTCCTGGCCAAAAAATCGGAAGTTTTTTATTGTACATCAAACCCAATATCTCAACAAATGCTGCACTAATCTTGACAATAAAGATTTTAAAAAACTAGAAATTCGTCGTGTTTTTTGAGAGCACCATTTTTGTTACATAAATTTACACCATTGCTTTTGTATTTAAATAATATAATATTTTTGTGAAAATATAAAAAAATTATATCTTTTATAAGCATAAAATTCGAGGCTATAATATTTTGTATTACAAATTTTAATATTGCTTATTTACATCAATGTTGCAAATCTTTGCATAACTTTGATTTGGGAATGTGTAAGATGGAGCCAGCAGTTAAATATTATCACTAATATCTAAGCCTTAGCGCAAACCATTTTTTTTGGTTCGAAGTTTTTATTTTTACAGCACAAAGTTTTTAAAATTTTGCAATGACTGTGATATTAAACATTCTGCAACTTCCTTCGCCGAAATTCCAAACACTCCATCCACATACGAAACATTCCTCAATATTATTATTTAATAGACATATTATTCTGTGGTTTTTTTTAAATAAATAACTTATAGGGAAGCTGAGAAAACAAAATATTTAATCGCAATCCAACATCAACGGGTAGTGGAAAAAGAAGCAGAAACAGAAAGAAAGAAGGCAATTATAGGTTTGTTTAATTGTTTTGTTTCTTATCTAAAAAAATAAAAATAACAGGGCCATTCTTCACTCTGTTGTGGCCAATTAAGACAAAACAAGTAGACCAAAATTCCCACTTTCTAATTAAAATGGTACTTGTTTTTTAGTGTGCAATAGTACTTTTGTGTGTCGATTTTGGTTTTTCATAGCAAGAATAACCTAATAAGAGATTCGTTTGTGCAATAAAATGTTTTTACAAAAATTTACCTTGTGAAGTCGCACAAGCTAATTTTATAGCACACGCAGCTTTCTTTGCCCTCGCCATTGCATCTCTCGCACAGCAATATTTTGCAATATTAGTACTTGCACTTGCACAGCAATATTAGTACTTGTTCTATGTGCAGCAATTTTTCTTTAACTGTGCGAGAAAAGTCGCTTAATTTACTGCAGAACAAAACCACTGTAAAAAATCGCTGCGCATAAAGACAAGAGTGAGAAATCAAATTTTTCTATTCAAAGTCCATTCAGAGTTATGTAACATTTTATGTGCATTCAGACGTTCTCTTTGCTAATTTATTGCTGACACCTTAGAACAGTTAGCATGCGCAGCCTCCCGGATTTTAAGGGCGAAAAAGTACAGTCAGTGCGGTTGAATTTCAAAGAAAGAATTCCTATCGCTCAAAACCCCAGTCTTAGCGTTTTTAGTGCAGAAACCTTCTAAAAAAATTTAGTACCCCCAAATTTTAGGATTAATTTTTGGTAGTTTTCAAATATGTTAGCGGCAGGAGGCTTTAACCTCTTCCTTCCAACCCGCTCTTCCGTTTATTTGGCAAAAAAACCTGAATATTTGTAAATGGTTTCTCCCTAAATTTTACCTAATTGTTTTAAAAATTCTCGGCAAAGTACCCATGAAAGGAAACATGCTGCGCTTTATAGCTTAAACATACTTCAATATAATTATTATATGTTAAACAAAAATTTATTGAATTTTTATTATGTCATTATACTTGCATCAATATTTTTAAGAAGCGGAAAAACAGGCTTCCGTTGCGAAAATTCAGTATGAACAGCAGATTATGGAAAAGGAGTCCCAGAAAACTATGTCTCATCTTGAAGGTTTATGTTTTTATGTAATACTATTAGTATGTACCATTATAGTTTTTTATACAATACGGTTAGTTCTGGACGATTAGATTTAAAAATTAAAATTTGGAAAAATGAGAAGTTTTCTTATGTGTTTTATGAAAGGCCTGTTTTGATCAAAGTCGGTGTTAAATTATGAATTTAAACGTTAAAATTTAGAAACAAAAAACTAGAACACGGGCTGCACCGGTTTTTACCTGTGCAATCCTCTCTTCGAGGTTAGTGGAAAGGAGGGATTTTTAAAAATAGTAGGGTCCGGGGGGGGGTGCATTTTTTTTAAAACCGTGGATGTGCAATTAATGATGCAAAAAGAAGAAAACAAGAGCAAAAAATAAGTTTAAGTAAAAAATAAATCTAAAAAAGCTTAAGTTTAGCAAAAATTCGTTAAAAACGGTAAATTTGCGAAAATAGACCAAAAATGGTGAATAAAAATTCCTTAATATTTTGTTTTTATTTTCGAGGGAGCGCCAAAAGGTCAGTTACGAATAAAGCGGGCGGCGGAGGCATCACCTTATTGTGCACGGATCTGCCGTAGTTGTATAGAAATAATTCAATTATATTCGGTGCTAAACTTTAATGATAGGGGGGCCCATGAGCCCGTTATTTTCTCTGTTTTTTTACATAAATGCTACTGCTACATAAATCTTTTTATGAATCCTTCCAAGCAGTTAGTAGTCCATGCTAATTTGGTTAATTTTAAAAATATTAATTTAACTTGATTTCTGTAAGTTGGTCTATTTTAATCAATTAACTTTTTGTTATGAATTTAACCCCGGTAATTCAGTGACGTGGACCTAACTTAGGAAATAATTAACCAATATTCTGGCTAGAAAACTTTATTAATATACTATGGTAGTAAATTGTGATGTCCAGAAATATGAGGTCGAATAAATCTAGTTTTTTAAAGAAAGATTGCGAAACAATTTACTATTTTTTGCTTTTTTGGTTAAAAAATGAGTGATACAGGACTTGAACCTCTAATCTCCAGCCTCAATACCTCATTAACTAACGTGCTGCGTTACATCATCGGTCGACAGTGTAACATTAGAACTAGTATTTATAACGCGTCATATTTTTGAAACATCATCACAGCGGGAATATTAATATTAATATTGTTAATATTGTTACAATATTAATTTAAGTTGTGAAAATTTAGACGAAACTCACTTAGCTAAAATGCGTTCCAGAGCCGACGCGGACTACTACAGTGCCCAGAAGCTAGCGGAGGCTAACAAACTTCTTTTGTCTCCCGAATACTTGGAAGTGAAGCGGATAGAAGCTATAGCGGCCAACAACAAAGTAGCGCTTATTCTACTTATTTAAATGCTGTCATTTTTAATTAAAATCTAACTGAAACTTAAATACACTTTCACAAATCAATTACTGTTGTCCAGAACCGATTACTTCTTTAATAAAATACCTGTATACTTTAGTTTTGATATTTTGGGCTTTGGCATGAAGGCCAAAAAATTCAAAATTTCAGCTCCATCGACCCAGTATAAAATGAGAAGTTCGTTCTGTGCAATAAAAGTTTTTGATAATTTAACACAAAATTTAAGGAAAATTATGTGATTTTAAGAGCGCACTCCGTTTTTGGCGTGCCCCCAGAAAGGGCAATAATCGTCGTAACTACGGCAGAATAAGCCCAAATTCGTATAAAATATATGTATAATATGACTATAACTCATTTAAGATTTTAAAAGCACCTTATTAAGAAGAGAATAAGTCGCATTCACGTCCTTTATTTTATGATGACTGTGGCTCATTTTGCCGTAGTGCCGACGAAACGGGTCTAAACAATATAGTGGAGGTTCGTATTTTTTTCCATTTTTTATATTTTGCTGTAACTACTGATCTGATCTTATTTTTTTATAACTGTGGAAGAATAAGCCAAGTAAATTAATATGACTATAATGACTCGTTTTTAATTGCGTATGTTTTTACTGATTACTTTTTTCATCTCATTAGGTTTACGAACACCGGATGTATAATATAACCGTAAATTATACAAAAAGTAAGTTTTATGTGAAATTCGTTATTGCTGTGACTCATTTTGACGCAGAAGTGGGGTTATAGTGTAAGTGATTTAAATTCGGTCAGCCTTAATTTCGGCCACCGGTTGTTAATTTTGCTATGCGTGTAGTTATGAAATTAACTGCGTATGGCTAGATAGATAACATGACATCTATCCAGTCATAAGCAGTTCATTCCATAATTTCACGCATGGGAAACATAACAGCCGTTGGCCGAAATTAAGGCACGCCAAATTTAAGTCACTTACCCTACTTGTTTTTCTCGTTTTTAGGTCTATTACGGCGCAAACATTCCGAACGTTTTCTGGGACGGAAGCGCGGGCGGGGCTTCTCACGCCTCCGCCGCAGCGTCGAAAACCGCCACCGGTGGACAAAAGAAAAACTAAAAATGCAATTTTACAAAACTAACGTCGTCGTGATGTTTTGAAACTCGGACGCCTCGTAATACGTGCGGATCGGAAAGTAACTTTATCTAGCGCGATAGTGTCGCGCCACCGCCTCACTTTGGTGGGAAAGACGGAAGCTGAAATAGGTTTTTAAGATCTGTTTGGTCTTTACTACGACACAAAAAGTCACACTTAGTATAAAATCAACGTTACTCTGACGCATTACGTTTATAGTTTCGTGTTTTAAAAGATAAAAAAGAGTTACAGTTACCGATATTTAATGACGATTCTGACTTATTGTGTCATGGTAATGACGGTATATTAATTGCTCTTATCTTTCAAAAAACTTACATGCTTATTTTTTTGCTTTTTTTTATTCCGCTTATTAGCGTTGGCTTCTTAACGTCACAGGACAGTCGGATGAATTTGAACATGGATTGAGGATCTTACTAAGAGTAAAATAATTCTGGCGTAATTTAACAAGGATTAAGGTACGACGGTTAAGTCTTGGTACATCAAGGTTGATGTTACTTTGTTTTATTTTATTTGTTTTTTTGTATTTTTGCTTTGTTGGAAAATTTCTAAAAAATGGGATTTTTAGGACGCAGTGTTAATACTTTCCGGTAGCTTATTGGTGGCAATTTTTGTATTTGCTCAAGCGTAAGTGAATTAAAGACACGAGAAAGGAATTAGCGGCCTAATTATGTTTCCCTTGAGTGGGGGCTATTATGGACTCTAAATATAACTCTTTTTGCATTTTCAAAGTAAAACTGGCAAAAATATTCGTTTGTTATTTCTCTTTTTAGGGTAAAAAATTATAAACGGGTTTTATAAAAATTTTATGAAAAAGATTAAAAGAAACAGACGACTGTGACCCATTCAAGTCTTCCTACTTATATTAGGGTAGTGCATTTAATTTCGGCACTTTTCCCAATTGGGCATTTTTGATTTTGGACTATATCTTTGGTAATCCTGGACGAAATACGACGTTTGATAGCTCAAATGAAAGCTAATTATATGTAGATGACTGTCGTGAGCTTTTTATTTGTTATGCTATGATATTTTCATGTGAAATTGTGTGATTTATAAAAAAATAAAATTGTTACTCGTTTTTAGAACATGGGCATTTCATGATTACGCAATAAATTGGTTTAAAAATTAAACTGTCCTGGTAAAATTTAGTCTATTTTCCGAATTTTTAGGCCTTGTGGTTCTACGTTGCGTCTGTGGTGAGCAATCTTTATAAAATAAAATAGTGTAATTTCGGCGCACATATTGCTGTAGGTAAAAACGGTTAAATTAAGTGGTCGGGTGTTAAATTGTAGTTGTAAATAGTTAAAAGACAACGTTGAAACGTTTCGGGGTCATAGCACTGCACTTAAACTCGTTTAAGGGGGTTCTTTTAAAAAGTGCCGAAATTAAATGCAATTTTTTTTCTAATTTTGCTCATTTTGATACCATTTGGCATTTTAGCTGTAACTTTTTGCCAGTTACACGTTAAACAAAAAGTAGATGCTTAAATTAAAGAAAACTGTCTGGAAATAATGATAGGTTTTTAAATTTTTGAAAATGATGATTTTTTGACTGAGAAACAATCGATTGTTTGTAAAGTGCCGAAATTAAATGCATACATTTAATTTCGGCAATTTTCCATTTTTTTAAAAACTAATTTAATTAAGTAAAAAAACAACTTTGGTACAGTGAAACTTTTGTGACGCAACGCAGTATTGTAAAAGCTTCAAAATGAGCTATCAAACATGAAAATTGGGCCATACAGTGAAATGTTACATCGGAAAAACAAAAAAGTGCCGAAATTAAATGCACTACCCTACCATAACCTTAGTGTTAGCAGTGTCATGTCTCTGTCTTTGTGTTTTAATTATAAAAGAATTTATATAAATCATTGCAAACAGGTTTTGGGGTTTTCGACTTAAGCCCGAAAACCTGTATGAAGTTATTTTAGCAATTTCTTGATTAATGCTCAAAATTTTTCAACACACTTTGACTTTATGAAAGTATTTCACATTTCTATAAATTTTTATAAACATGTTTAAACAATGTGATATGTTGTGACAAATCAAAAACTTGAATATCAAACTAACCGTATGTTTTCAAAATTTCTTGTTCAAAATTTTTGGCAGTATTTTGATTTTTTAGCAGTATTTTACGTTATATTGCTGTAATGTAATTTATTTTTTATTTGTTTTTTGAATTAACGGAAGCAAAAGTATAGCCCTAGAGAATTTCTGGTTGTTTATGCTTAAATTTGTTGAATAAAATAATACCACAAAACTCGCTGATATGCGACATTTTTTCAACAATTCCGCCATTTTCTCAAGCGATTTCTCGCTAATTTACTCACGTAGCGGTTTTTATTTAGAGTCATTTTTGAATAGTCTCCCTTCCGTGCACTCCTGCACAAAAAGTCGCTGCGTGAGAAAAACATATATTTCTTCAGATGTCGCTGCGTGAGTAAGCCAGAATATATTGCCCAAAAATGATTCGCGAAAAAACTAGTAGTTAGTTAAAGAGTGTTGGTTAGCACGGTCCAGTCAAACTTTCAAGTGAAGAATTTGGTTGGCCGTAAAGGACAGCCAGTACTGAGTACTGAGTGGCCCTGGAAATTCGCTTCTATGCGACTTTTCCCTTTTTTTTTTTCAAAATTTATGGTATAGCCAATGTATTCTTATGATAATAGACAGTCAGTATGATCAATATTTGTACCATGTTTTTTTTTAAATTTTGTAGTCAAAAATGTTTAGATAAAATAGTAAAAAGGGTAAATATTTATTGTTTTGTATCAAAAAAACGTAAAGAAAAAGTAGGACTTATATTAACTAGGGTTATTTTTGTTACTGTGCGGGTTATATAATTATATTTTATTATATGCACGGTGTCCGCTACGTCAATACATTTGTGTTTTTATCATTAAATTGAAACTGTTATTTGAAAAAAAGTTAGAAAATTAAAAATTCTGAATCGCCAACTGCCATTCAATTGTGTGGAACGAAAGCAGGATTCTCGTTTTAATATTTTCCCAGTAAAAAGCATAGTATACCCTATAATGAAATTGGCCATTTTACAAATCAGTCCATCACAATGTTATTCTTAGTCTTAAAACTAAAATTAAAAAAACAACCAACAAACAATTTGCGATAAAAGATAAATTTTATCAGGGTGAAATAAACGGTTGGTCAAGTAACCAATTATTCTGCTAGAAAATGTGCCGTGCAGGTACCACTCATAACTTTTTTCTTTGACTCGCGCGTTTTATGTTTGATTTTTAATTCATGAATCTCAGATAATTAAAAATTTGCATACGGAGCGTAAGCTGTGTAAGCATGGATTGCGCTTAGCTGATTGAACGTTCATTAGGATGATTAGTACGCTTAGTATTTTGTCTGCTTTAAAACGCGTAATTAAGATTTGTATGTAAAAAATAAAAAATATATGGCTACAGATAAGCGGGTTAATTTCCGTCAACGCCGCCGCTAATCAATAGTCAGGGAAACGTCGACCATTATAATCGTCGACGTTTCCCTGATTTTGTGGTGGCGTTGATGAGAAATAACTCGCTTATAATAACATCTGTAGCCATATTTTTTTTATTTTTAGATACAAATCTTAATTACACGTTTTAAAATAGACAATTTAAATCAACATACATAATCAGTGTGATGTCATTATTAAACACCCTAGGATTTGGTCTTTCGCCTTTTTTTAAAAACATTTGCATGATTACGGTATTTTCGGTACAGCCAGCAATGTTAGTGTGTTCTATATCTTGTTTATTTTAAGTTTCAGTACAAGGTGTCTATGGAGAATCACGACAGTTAATTCAATGTTCACAAAGGTCTTGAAAAGATTTAAAAATAATTTGTATATAACTTTGGTTAACGAATAAAAACAAGATCATAATACACGAAAATAACAATTAAACAGAAAACTTTTATTCTAAAAAAACAGCTGGTTGTAGGGTAACTGACTTAATTTCGGCCACCAATTTAAGGTGTTAGAAAATTGGCTTATTTTTAAAACACAAAAGAACTAGCACAAAAGTAACTGGATTAATGTTGAATAAAGTGTTTTTGCAAAAGTTTTTTATTTTTGTTATTCTACATTATCAACATTTTCATACAAAAAGTAATTTTTTTGTGATTTTCCTAATTTTTGCTTTGTGTTTAAACTGCATCAAATTTAAAACGAAGCAATATAAAACCTTAAAATATCTTCTATTTAAGGCTCAAAGTTGTTAATTTTGATGTTTTGATATTTTCTTCAAAATTATTTTGCAATGCGTTTAACTAATTGCGCATTTTAAGATTTCGTTAATTTCGGCCACCTGAAAATTTAGGTGAAATAACCTTCCGTTTTTTTCTGTTTTTAAATATCATTGTACTACCGTATATATAAAGAATTTTTTTTTCTCGTTTGACCTTGTTTTGACGTTTTTTAAGCCAAAAATAAAAATTGAACAAAAAAATACAAATTATTAAAACTTGGTTTTTTAAAGTTTTGACATAATTATTTAAAGTCTTGCTAATATCTATTAAAGTTCGCAAACGGGAAAAATTAAGTTATATGTACCGAGAACAATACCTAAGGGTAAATTTGCAACCTTTAGAAATTTTTATTGTTCGTTTAAGCAATAGTTATGGCCAGTTTTTTGTAGGTGGCCAAAATATATGGCACGCGCCTTAACTTCGGCCACCTTAAAAAAAAGAGTTTAAACCTTCACTGATTTTTAAGTGTAACAGAAATATTCAAATTTTGCACTGGAATAACAAATATAGCTATTGTTTGATTTTTAGGCCAAATTTTGGCTTGATTGAAAAAGCCAGAAAAAACTTATTCAAAAAAATTAAAAAAGGTGGCCGAAATTAAGTCAGTTACCCTAATACTTTTTTTTCTTTTCTTCCCGATCTTATACAAATTATTTTCAATTCTTCTCGAGACCTTTGTGTACATTGAATTAGCCGTCGTGATTCTCCATAGTGAACCTAATCACAAATACTATATTACATTTTGAGAGTCCTTAAAATCCTAACGTGAATTCAAGGGGAGAGAGGGGTAAGCCCTCTTTGGACCGCTCCCCGTTCCTACGTATGGTCTATGGTGTATCCCCATCTTAGCTACAAAACTTGTGCGCCATGATATAATTACTGATTTATGTAAATCTGTATTTTATTTGCGGGGTCGCAAATTTTTTGTAACACTGTATCTTGAACATCTTATCTTTATATGCCGTTTATAACGGTATTTATACTGGTTATGGCTTAGTACTAGTTTGGTAGGTACTTGTCATGGAAATGCTCCAATGATAATGATGAGGAGAACTAATAAGTATAATTATTTTATAAGTATAAGAATTGCGTCAAAAATACTTAAGGATATAGATTAATACATCTGATATTATGTTTAAGTTTCGTCAATAATAAATTTTTCACGCTGTTAATGTTATTGTTTACTGTTATTTCGAATTGTTATTTATTTTTGAACGGTAAAATAGTGATCGTCGTTATTATGACACAATGGGTCAAAATCGTCATAAAATTTTCGTTACTGTGACTCTTTATTTTTCACTTGTTTAAAGTGTATAATGCTTTAAAGGGTTTCCGGCGTTTTTGCAAAATAAATTTTATCTTACAAATAATATGAACTAGAAATCAAAGACACGTTAATTTTATACTGGTTGTGACCATAGGTGTACAGCCTGCCGGATTTTGGGGGGTGTATAACCGACTCCCGAGATTTGAGGGGGTGTCCCAAAAAATTTTTGGGGGTATACCTCAAATACCCCATTTTTAGTGTTTTTAGTACTGGAACCTCCCAAAGTTTAGGGGGGTTTCTGGGGTACCCAAATTTAAGGGGGAGGCGGTTGACAGTAATCGGGAATTTTTTTTGGGGGGAGGGGGTATAAACCCCCAACCCGCCCCCCTGCTGACCTATGGTTGTGACTCTTTGGGTCATATTAGTAACAACGTTATAGTAAATGTGAGATTTCTTCGTTGCTTTGAGCCTGTAAGTAACGAAATTGTGTTGTAATAGATGTTAAAAAATCAATATATTATTATTATGCTGTTTCAATAAATTTATATTATTATATGATTTATCTGACCGCATGTTTTTCAAGCAACACCTTAGATGCATGCAAGTAATAATATCCACTTCGACAGAAATTGCGCCGCTTCCGGAGGTCGCGGAGCCCTGGTAAAGTAATTGCCCCGCTGTGAGTTGTCGATACAGCGCCTTGGCACGGGAAGGGGATTTAGGCCCTAGCCGTGTGGTCATTAAGGCCTAGCAGATAACCTGAAGGTCAAAAGTTTCCTTCAAACTTAATAGCAATTTAAAATTGAATAAATAAAGCTAACTTAACTAAAATTAAAAAAAGTTAATCTAAAAATTAAAAGCTAAGCCCTCCCAATGTAAGGAATTTGACCGAGCGGAGACTAGGTAGGGAGGTCCCCCTTCTAATTCTATAGAAAAACACAAAAAGAAGATTAATGAAGCGTTTCGGGTGGTCAAATGGGTTTAGTCACCCATAGACAGGCTAATTTAACTATAAAAAAATACAGAAGTACCATTAACTGTACAGTACAGATTCAAGTTTAGTGTAAGCGTTTTCAAAACGCGAACTTTAAACTATTAATCATTTTTTGTGGACGCAGCCCCCTTAACGAAATTCCGCCCACAAAAATAAAAAAATGATATAAATTACTATGTTAATCTATGATGAGTGTCGAAAAGAAAATTCTAAAAAATTTCAAAGCATACCTGAAAATAAAAAAAAATCCGTAAAAATACTTAAACTAAAGGTAAACCCAACGTGGCTGCAACAGTTGTTCGTTGAACTGAAAAATGCCCCCCATTAAGTAACACTCAAATCACGAGAATCTGACGTCACTCATATCAGCCAATCAGAATTCAGAAAACGAAAGATTTAAAGTAAGAAATCAACTTCAGATGGTAGTTTATAAATAATTCTTATTTTGTGACACAAAAAAAAGAAAATAGGCACCTTGCACTGAAACGCAGTTTATACATGAAGTATGCAATATACATAAGTGTCACCATAATGGATAATTACCGTACTCCTACTTATCTTTTCGTAGTATGCAGAGCAACCGATAGAAAGCGCGCGAAATTACCGTATCTCCTACTTATCTTTTCGTAGTATGCAGATCAACCGATAGAAAGCGCGCGAAATTTCGATCGGTTGATCTGCATACTACAAAAGATAAGTAGGAGTACGGTAATTATCCATTATGGTGACGCTTATGTATATTGCATACTTCATGTATAAACCGAGTTCCAGTGCAAGGTGTCTATAGTTGTTTAATCAACACGTGACAATATCGCAAAAGTTGTAACTGGTTTTGTGAACTACATTGCCGCGCAAAGGTAGCTTCCCATTGGAACGTGTCCCGCAGCCTGAAGATTAAGAGAGGACGCAGGTGGAGCCCGCGTCCTGACCCGCGTTCCACGAGTCGCGCGGGTTTTCTAAATTCTTGGGACGCGGCTCAGGCCGCGTTCCATGAAATGCGACCCGTGTTCCAGCAACCCGCGGGACGCGTTCCACAGACTTCAACCGGCGGTAAGCGGCATGATTAAAGACCTTTTTGGCTCCGTGGGAAAGACCTTTTGGAGCTGAGCCATAAACCGCGTGCCGCGGTAGGACGCGTTCCAGAACCCGCAGACGGGCTCCAAAACCCCCCAAGCTGACAGAATAAAAAATGCTCCAAAAGAAAATAACGCATGATTTCTTATTTTTTTTCTCGAAAAATCAGAGGCATATTTACGTTTAATATGTTTGAATGTTGCAAACTATTTAAGCGTATATATAAAGCATAGTACTTGGCATGATGCATATTATATAAATTAATTTTTTAATAAAAATAATGTCTAAACAACATTGCAATTTTTTACTTGTTTAATAGAACCAAAAATATATAATATAACGAAAAATGTGCAACTCCTATATAAAAAAGTACGGAAAAATAGGCTATTATAATGAGCCTCTTCATTTAAATGACACTCTCCATAATAATGGCATAGTAGCCATTTTAATGCGGGAAAATATGCCGTTCACCTACGTCACTTTACACTAAATGCGCGCACATCCCGCAAATGAAATAAAATGTTTTTATTAATCCGCGCACATTTGTGCTGCAGAGTAACGTAGGCCAACAGCATATTTTCCCCGCATTAAAATGGCTACTATGCCAGTATTATGGAGAGTGTCATTTAAATGGAGAGGCTCATTATAATGGCCTACTTTTCCGTACTTTTTTATATAGGAGTTGCACATTTTTCGTTATATTATATATTTTTGGAAGAATTAATATAGGAATGAATTTGTTATTCAATTGTATTTTATTGTACCAGTAACTAATTAATAAATAAATACAATGTAATATTGCACAAAAATATAAATAAGATGTTCGTAATCAGCACATTTATTAAGAATAAATCTGTTGTTTAAAACATGGTAGCACCGCCTTGCAATTCAATAATGTGAAGTACGACCTTGTGTACATGGTGAATATATTATATTCGACAATGTTTTTCAGATTAGAGTATTTCAGAAGGCTTTAATGTCGTCATATAATTCTTGTTTATTTCTAGGTTTGGCTTCACCGCGAAGGTATTCTTTAAAGATAAAGTAAATTTAAAAATACTGTTTAATAGTTTAAAAATTCTAATGACTGCAATAGCTGCTACCCGATTTTAATAGCAAAAAATCTTAATTTTTTTCATTTCAGTTATAGGAAATCAAACCCATAACTGATTTCGATGATTTACAGAATTGAATACACTATTTAAAATATAAAAAATATATATAATTTTCGACAATAACAGATTAATATTACAGATTACAATGCCTAAATTTAAAAATTATTTATCAAACTACTTAATTTGTAACAAAAATCTGGATTTTTGTAAAAAGGCGGGAATTAAAAAACTTCCGCATTATAAATCCCTTAAAAAACACGTCATAACCGCATATTTTATTTGATCCTCTCGTGTCCCCATTAGTGATGTTCCTACCCTCCAATATCATGCTCCGGAGCTCCGGTGATTTAAAGCGGAGGGAGCTCCCCCCTTTAAATGAGCAATTTAAAGTTTATTTAAGCTTGAAATACATTTTAAACGACTCTAGTTGTATTTGTAGGGCTATTTTAATTATTTTAAATAAGTTTTGAAAAAAATTTAATCTACAAAAAAAATTTGACAAAATAAATAATGCCATTACTCTATTATTATTCACGAACTTAGTATAAAAAAGCGCGAAGCTCCGGAGCTCCGGGGGTTGCTCCGTAGCTCTTTATTTTAGCTATTTTAAATTTGTTCCTAAACTAATATTCATAAAATTCAAAAACTTTAATTTAAAATTATTCAACATTCAAAAAACCTGCGGAGTCAGTTCAATTTATCTGAGTCGATCCAATATTTGTATCGGCCCAAAAGACACCAAACGTGATTTTTTAAAACAAAAAAAAATAAGTATGAACTGTTTATATTTAACTTGAAAAAAAGTTTTTGCATAATGGTAAATAAGAAATAATAATAATTTATTATTGTATTATTATTAAAGTATTTATTGACTGCAAGAAAAATATCGGCGCAAGAAATCCTGTGGTATATGCACAGAAAGTTGCGTGCTTTCTTTCCTTGCATAATTTTGTTCAAAAACTTAGTGTATAATCCAAATTTTTCTTGGGTTATATTATGTTTTTAGAAAAATTTTGAGAAATTACAAAAAGTAGTGCAAAATAACAAAAATAATTACACTGAAAAAGCTCATGTGGCGTTGATTTGTTCATGTGACATTATTGTTGATTTTATAATTTTCGGCTAAAATTAAATAATTTGATTAAAATCATTAAAACTAAAAACTTAAAACAGCTAGAAAACCAGTATAGCCACCTATACTCGAAATGTAATATTTTACTTTTTTACAATTTAAAAAAAGCGTGTTTTTTAATTTTAAAAAAAGTGGCAAAATCCTCTAACAATGACCTACCTAGCATAACAAAAATTGGGTCGACCTCTAAAATAAAAAAAAATATATTCATGCTCTTTTTTTGATAAAAACGACGGTGAAAATAAATTCTGTTAAAGTGTTACGATTTTATGAAAATCCTATTTATGTTTATTTTGTTAATTATTGCAATACGATCAGTTTTTTTATTAAAAAATCAGTTTTTATTTTATGATTGGGCTTGCTACACTGTTATATGGTATTATGGTAACTGGTTAATGACAACTGTGCAATAAATTAAATAAACTCTTTCTTTACTTAGTACTAAACAAGTAAAAGAATGCAATCTTGTTTGGACATTATTTTTATTAAAAAATAACCTTATACAATATGCATCATGCTAAGTACTATGCTTCATATATACGCTTAAATAGTTTTACTTCCTTCAAACATATTTTTTAAACGTAAATGTGCCTCTGATTTTTTGAGAAAAAAAAAAGGAAATCATGCGTTATTTTCTTTTAGAGTATTTTTTATTCTGTCAGCTTGGCGGATTTTGGAGCCCGTCTGCGGGTGCTGGAACGCGTCCTACCGCGGCCCGCGGTTCATGGCTCAGCTCCAAAAGGTTTTTCCCACGGAGCTTAAATCTTTAATCATGCCGCTTACCACCGGTTGAAGTCTGTGGAACGCGTCCCGCGTCCTGCGGGTTGCTGGAACGTGTCCTGCGTCCTGCGGCCTGCGTCCCGCGGGTTGCTGGAACGCGGGTCGCGTTCCATGGAACGCGACCTAAGCCGCGTTCCAAGAATTTGAAAAACCCGCAAAACTCGTGAAACGCGGGCTCCACCTGCGTCCTCTCTTAATCTTTAGGCCGCGGGACGCGTTCCAATGGGAAGCTACCTTTGCGCGGGAATGTAAAGATTATAGGCAAATAAAATCTAGCTGACCGCGATATTTGCAGTATTGAATCGACTATTTAACAACAAAAACATTCAAAATTTTTCACTAAAATGCGTTAACAAAGATTAAAAACTGTATTTTAATAATTATTTATCAAATTACTTAATTTGGAACCTAAATGCAAACTTTTTAAGGGCTAAAGTTGATTAATTTATGTATATTTTGTGAAAAGGTGGGATTAAAAAAATTCTGTGTTCTTATTTGTTTTTTTTTAAAACGTGGTTACCGCACAATTTTAATTGGTCCCTTCATGTCTGCATTCAAATTATCAGCGTTAGCCAGATATAATTCAACCATAAATGCATAATTTACGTATTTATTTTTCTATTAAAAAAATATTTATAGATTTATTTAATTTTTAGGAACGCAAAGACATACCTAACTTTTAAAGTTTTCAGAATATGTTTTTCCAGCCTCATGACAAAGATTTAAGTAATAATTTATTTTCATATTTTTGTGAGCAAAGCTTATTGGCGAATAAAATCTGGTTGATCGCGCTAATTTCAGATTCGTATCTACTATTTAACAGCAAATCGATTAAAAAATTTTAACGAAGCGGTTTTATAATAATAAAGCACGTATTTAAATAATTATTTATTAAATTACTTAATTTGGAAACCAAATGCAAATTTTTTTAAGGGCTAAAATTGGTTAATTTTTGTATATTTTGTGAAAAGGTGGAATTTAAAAAAAATTGCGTTCTTTTGTTTTTTAAAAACGTCATAACCGCACAATTTTAATTAGTCGGCTCATGTCCGCCTGCATACTAATTTACGAGGTCGGCCAGGTATAATTAGTGTTTTTGACCACTCCGCGCTCCCCCCCCCCCCAAAAAAAAAGCAAAAACAAATTTTAGGCATTTTTTACCTATTTTTGTGAAAATTTTCATTTTAAATTAATGCTTTGTTTTCTTAAGTATATAAACAAACCAACTTTATTGTCCTTTTGACCTCCTTTGAGTCATTTTGCTTTGTCCCGTTTTTTTTTATTTTTTATATACGTTCAAAAAATTGCCATCATCCTAAATTAAATCCTCGGGGGAAAGTGTGAAGGGGAAATAAAGGTTTTTCGACTAATAGCTTATTTTTTTACAATTTTTCTCCATTAGCTTTTTTATCATAGCATTAAAGTTTAAACTAGTTTATTTTTATTAAAATTTTTAATTTTTAGAACGCTATAATAGCTTTCGTGTTATAAATCTGGTGTTCGTGCAGTTTTAAATTTAATAAAAGCGCCTATATATCTTGTTTAGAAAAGTTTAGCAGACGCCAGTGGCGCATTGGGACAGCGCCCTTCCTACTCCTACTGTAAAATTTTGTGGTCGAGGGATCGACTCCACAATTTTTTTCAAATAATTGAATTTTTGTCGTTGGGGTACCTTAAAATATTATAATACTGCATAATAACGCTAAAAAATTGTATGCAAGTAAAAAAAAATTTTGTTGTGTATTGCAACTGATTTTCTATTGAACGCTGTAAAATGAATTAGTTATTTTCCTGTAAAAACAAATAACTATATTACTTCTAAACGTAATAGATAAAAACTTGCCCAGTATGCGGGTATGTAAACCCACCCACGTTACAGTACAGGCAATTGGTTTAAACGTTAAGCCCGGTTCACACTGAGGTGGCAATGCAACCGCTGTTGTGTCCAACGTTAAACATAGGACGTGTTCACACTGAGGTGGCATTGCCACCGCTGTTGTGTTCGATCCACAACTCGGTCATCGGTGGCACTCTTTGAAGAACAAAACGCGTGGGAACGCGCGCATTGTTAAAAAAATCCATGAAAAACATGACGGTTTTTACATACGCTTTCATTGTATAAAAAAACCAGCGACAAATATTGCGGTTTTAACAGAAAAACGCGTGAAAACGCATGCATTGCATAAAAAAATGAAACAAAAAATTGGTTTTAATGCAAAACTTAATATTTAGTAAATTAAACAAATGATTTTATATAAAAAACATTTTTTAAGTGGCTTTTTTCGAATTTTAAACACACGTAACACAGTATGGAAAAGTAGGGTAGTGCATTTAATTTCGGCACTTTTCCAAATTGGCTATTTTTGATTTCGGACTATATCTTTGGTAATCCTGGACCGAATGCGACGTTTGATAGCTCAAATGAGAGCTAATTATAGGTAGATGACTGCCCTGAGCTTTTTAATTGTTATGTTATGATATTTTCATGTGAAATTGTATGATTTATAAAAAATAAAATTGTGACTCGTTTTTAGAACATGGGCATTTCATGATTACGCAATAAATTGGTTAAAAAATTAAACTCTCCTGGTAAAAGTTAGTCTATTTTTCGAATTTTTAGTCCCCGTGGTTCTACGTTGCGTCTGTGGTGAGCAATCGTTATAAAATAAAATAGTGTAATTTCGGCAACATATTGCTGTAGGTAAAAACGAGTTGAATTAAGTGGTAGGGTCTTAAATTGTAGTTGTAAATAGTTAAAAGACAACGTTGAAATGTGTAGGGGTCATAGCACTGCACTTAAACTCGATTAAGGGGATCCTTTTAAAAAGTGCCGAAATTAAATGCACTTTTTTCCCAAATTTTGCTCATTTTGATACCATTTGGCATTTTAACTGTAACTTTTTGCCAGTTACACGTTGAACAACAAGTAGAAGCTTAAATTAAAGAAAACTGTCTGGAAATAATGATAGGCTTTTAAATTTTTGAAAATGATGATTTTTTGACTGAGAAACAAACGATTGTTTGTAAAGTGCCGATTTTTTTAAAAACTTATTTAATTAAGTAAAAAAACTACTTTCGTACAATGAAACTTTGTGACGCAGCGTAGTATCGTGAAAGCTTCAAAATGAGCTATCAAACATAAAAATCGGGCCATACAGCGAAAAGTTACATCGGAAAAACAAAAAAGTGCCGAAATTAAATGCACTACTCTATTTGAATATGAATAAATTTTTCTGCTGCGCAGTTTTTAATATAATTTATTTCATGGCCTTGGGTTCAAATAGGATGTATGACGGGGTTATTTTTAAACAATCTACAAACAAAATTAAAAACAGCATTTATGTTTAATTAAAAACAACTTTTAAGTTTGTTTTCGCGACCGCAATACTTTTCAGAAATAAATCTTTAAAAAATATGTCTACGTCAACTGATTCGGATGAACTTCTGATCAATGAAGTTCGAAACCGTCCGGAACTTTATGACAAGCGAGAAAAAGGATATATGGACAGAATCCACCAGGCTAATAGCTGGGAAGAAGTGAGCAGGAGACATCCGAAAATAGTCATCAAAATATTCATGATCTTGCAGTCTCATTTCTTGAACTAAAGCGTGGAATTCTCCCTGCTCTTTGCGCCTTTGAAAGATAGGACGTACCCACCATTTTCTGCGAGTTTTTTTTAATACGTTTTTTTCAAAGCGCAAGCAACAGAAGAATATCAATATCTTCCTCGTCTTCAGAATCAGAAAGTAAAAAAGCACTACCTACTGACTTTTAGCTCTACACGCGAACAAAATGAAACGAAATGCGTCTGGTGGCAATGCCACCTCAGTGGGAATCTAGCGGTGGCAATGCCACCGGAGCATTGCCACCTCAGTGTGAACCGGGCTTTAATGTTATGCCTTTTTAAAAAGGCACCGTCTTCTTAATACGACTGACCAATCAGAGAACACTTTTCACCTTCTTTCACTTGGAGATAAAACTTCCCTCGTGCTCGTACGCATGTGGGTTTTGGAGTACAGCGACCCGGAAACATCAATCTTGAGCTTTTTTGTCACTTAAGGAATTTTTTTTAATTAAGGAAAATCGCAATTTTTGACGTAAATGCAAAAAAACACTAATCT
The DNA here is from genome assembly GCA_030248175.1 of Microlaimidae sp. YZB2_3. Taxonomy (NCBI): domain Eukaryota; kingdom Metazoa; phylum Nematoda; class Chromadorea; order Desmodorida; family Microlaimidae; species Microlaimidae sp. YZB2_3. Next base: position 16,119 of record JASAMX010030085.1, on the reverse strand, counting down.
GTACCGCGCATTGCTAATTTTGACTCAATGACTTCGGTTATATGTGGCGGATTTAGGTTAACTAATTCTATATGAATGTGCCAGAAAAGTCGCAATTCGGAATCGATGGGAGGAAATCTTGAGTAATATTAGGCAAACTTAAACATACCTTCTAGGATTTATGCTGTTATTTTGTTATGTACATTTTGTTATATTGGCGATAATGCGAAGACCAAACCTTATCTAAAACTTTTTTTATTGATCCGCTTTATATCACATTGAAAACATACGATTTAAAAATATCAAGACATTTCAATTCATACTAAACATTAAACAAAAAAGAAATTCCCAATGAAAAAAATATTTTTCATTTTTCGTTTGTCGAAAAAATCCGCTCAAATATTGAAAACTATCTTGTATTTGCTAATTTTAAGTCAAGTTCCGCAGTTGCCTGTACGAATAACACAAATTTATCATTATTATAATATAAATTTATATAAAAAAACGAATAGGTTTAAAAAACATATATTGAACTTCTTTTAGCAATTAAATCAACTTAACACCAAAAACAAACATTTCTTTGTGATTGCTTCTTTTTGTTTTGTCCCGTTTAACCCCTTTTTAGACTATTCTGAGCCAGCTAGTTTATCGTTGTGGTGATCTCCTTTAACAAAGAAATTTTTGTAGTGTAACTTTCCCATATTATATTATATTTACTGACATTATTAATCTTTTGTAATTTTATAGTTTAGACATGTATTGTATAAAACTGATGATGGATCCAGCTGAATCCGAAACGTCTTAACTTTATGTACTCAATAAACGTTTTATCCTTACTTTTTATCGCAATAATAAAGTTTCGATTTCCCCATGGCAAACCTATTGCTGAAACAATTCACGTTTTTATATCCTTTTTAAAGTTATGATGGTTTCAAATTATTTTGCTGCGGAAACCGGATCCCTTCTAAATTTTAAAATTTTGTACTCGGGGTCGACCCCCTCCCTAAAAAGTTTGTGGGGGTCCGACTCGGTTCCCCCCCCCCTGCAACCTCTCTCCTAGAATTAAAAAGGCGATTTACACCGGGCAAGAATATATAACACAAGAGAATGTCCGAATGTACACTAAATATTTGATCAAAATTTCGAAAAGAAAAGTCGCACTTTTAAATTCTTGTGCAACTTCTCCCGCAAAAATCCGCCATTTTCTGCTAGTTTTCCCGCTGCGATTTTTAACACAGTGTTAGTTTTTTCGCAGTGGGGACTGCGACTTCTTTTGCACTCTATGCTGCTTTATTCGCACTGCGATTATTTTCGCTCTGAGAGTCTAGCTGCGCAACAAAAAAAATGGTAGTCATTTTCAATGGAGTAAAACACTTCGAAACTTGTTTTATTTAATTTTAAAATGTTGGAAAGTTAGTTTATTTCATTAAAAATAAAAAAGTTTTAACATTTTAATGTAAAAAGAAAACGACTTTTACTTATTTAAACACAAAATTATTGCTCCGCTTTGTTTTTATTTTTTATTTTGTTGTGCAGGCAGACTCGCTGTGCGAAAATAATCGCAGTGCGAATAAAACAGTACAGAGTGCGAAAGCAGTTGCAGTCCCCACTGCGAGAAAACTAACACTCTGTTAAAAATCGCAGCGCGAGAAAATTAGCGAAAAATGGCGGATTTTTGCGAGAAAAGTTGCACACTATTTCGAAAGTGCGATTTTTCTCGCAAAAATTTTGATCAAAAATTTAGCGCAGAGTCGGACATTCTCTTGTGTTGTGTATTCTTGCTCCGGGTAACCACCTACCTAGCTTACGAAACCGTGCCCACCTAGCGTCCCGACGCGACTCGATCTCACATTCCTTCAGTGGACCAGTAAGTTGTGCGCCCCAACCACTGCGCCACCATGACTTTGTTTCAGACTGAACAAAAGTTTACCTAGCGATTTTGCGCAGGTTTACTGTTTTTATTACTACTCATATTTTAAAATCAGCACATGTTTATCATAATGCCACTGCTACAGCAAAATAAAACACAATCGCAAAGAAATACCGTCCCTGATCAAAAAAAAACAAACAAACAAAAGTCCACTTTTGTCAAATTCGAGAACAAGCTAGTTTAAGGTTCAGGAAATGATTTAATTTCAAAATGAACAAAATTATCATATTATCATTATCGTAATACACACCAACATTTCTGTTTCATAGTCAAAGGCTTGATGTTTTAGAACTTTACAAGTTATGGTGCGGCAACCATTTTTAAAGTAAAATTCAGCTTTTTGCAGAATACACTCTGACTTTTAATCCATGAACTTTCGTTAATTTTTTATCCCAAGGTGTACAGGTGATACATACACTGGTCATTTTGGATCAAATTTACGAACTTCTGTGTTATGTTTAATGGATTCGAGTCTTTGCCTAAATTTTTCAAAATACTTGTGCGGCAAGAACATGAGATTCCAGTTTTTTTATACGCGATAGTCTTAAAATAGAAGTGCTTAAAATGTCAGCAAGAGCAAAACACCAAAAAAGGACTTGTATCTTTTTTTCAACAGAGACGATATGCGTTACTATTATTATTATTTTATATCTGTTTTGGAATTAAATATGATTATAGAGTAACAATCAAGTGATTTTAACTTGAATTCGAATAAATTTAATCATTAATTTCAATTTGATTCCGATTATACTTCGATTTTGCCATTTTTAAAAGTTATGCAGCTTAAGGTAGAACACCAGACCACAGTTTGATTTTGACGGCAGATCTTTTCTAATTAATTTTACTAACGTAATTTGACCTGCTGATTTAATTTTTGACACTCATTTTCTTAAAAAAAAGTTATCGTCCACAATCATTATAAAAGATACCAATAAAATACATATCAAAAATACAATACATTAATAAAATTCATTACCAAAAATATTCTTTTTTTCATTTTTTCTTTAGCGTATCTTAAATAATGAACACTTAAATTAAGAAGTTAAAAATTAAAAAAAGATTTTTTTCGACGTCAAAAATATTCCCTGCGAGAGACTCGAACCTATGGGTCCGAGAATCTGAGTCCGACGCTCTAACCACTCATCTACTGGCGCATCTGGGGATCCTTCCTTAAAAGCTAGTTTTAAACAAACGTTTGGAAATCTAGTTTCTCGGCGTAAAATCAAAAAACTTTAAATGAAAATTAAAAAATTTGATTCGCTCAGATTTTAATGAAAGTTTAGAAAAAGTTAGACACAAGTATAATCAATACTTTGAATTGTATTTGATTATGAAACTAATTCAGAATTTTTTTATTTGATTTTTTCTTTTAAAAACATCGATTTTTTAAATTTTCTTAAAATTTTGAATTACGTTTGATTCCAAACCACATCTAAAAGATGCCCCCTATTTTTTGTTAACTTTCTATAAAATTGCAGCAAAATCTGAGCGAATCAAATTTTTTAAATGGCCAAAAACTGTTTTTTGGGCTTTAAATTCATCGAACTATATCTCAAAATAAAACAACCGGTAAGCGATAAAATCATTACCGTTGAATACATCATAATGTGAGCTTTCGATCGCACTATACTTTTGTCGGATAAAAATTAATATCTAAGTTGATATCTAACTTGTGTTCTACCTTAAGTCCGGCTTATTTCTGGCGGCCACAATAAAGTTATTAATCATTTCAGAATAATATCAGCGGAAATTCTTTAAAAAAACATATAAAACCGTTCTGTACATACTAAGGTAGGTTTATTTCACCCGAAATATGAGTTCTTTTCCTCCTGCTATTGATTTTGATATCGCAAAACATTATCAGTAATCAATTTTATATCACAGCCCAGTCGACTCATCAATATTTTGTTCGATAAACGTTTGAATTGCCCGACGAGACGGTTCCGCGGGTTCACGTACGGACGGACACCATTGACCGTAAATTCCTACAAACAGTAAAGTTTCTTTATGTTTTTTTAACCGCTAAAAAGTAAGTCTACCACCTGAAGGGAGTTCATGAAAGTTAGATTTAGTTTTTGAGCTTGTGTACTGTTATCTTCCATGGGAAAGAGGCTTGGGCCTTGGGGGATTCGAAAATAATAAAAACTGCGGAAGGAGAGAGGGTTCCAAATTATTCAACGTTGGTGTTTTTCACTACATAATGTTAGAATCTGGGAACCCGCATGTAGTACGTAAATTTTTAAATAAATTTTAAGAATGGATAATGTAATAAAGGTATGTCACACCGAAATTTACCCAAAATAGCAAAAAAACATGCTGGAATTACGTGTGCCATTTTAATAAACTGTTTTTAATGTATACTACCGCCATTTTTTACAATAAAGGATAACGACGGAAATTCGAATATACAGAATCAGAGGATTTTGTGTATAGAAAGGAGGTGGAATAAAAGCGGTTACGAAATAAATTTTTTTTACAATAAACAATTTTTGAACAAAAAACAAATAAGATGGTAAATTATAATAAAAAATTGATGCATCATGAAATAAACTAAATTATAATTCATAAATAATCAAACCTGTGCACTCCTTCCCCCCCCCCCCGAGGTTTTATTGGGGGGGGGCAATTTCAAAACGGGGGGCACGCGAGGCAACTTTTTTGAAACAGGAGGGGGGAGCAATAAAACGGGGGGGACAAGCAGAGGAAAAAGATAAAAAAAAGAGAAAAAAAGAATAAAAAAAGAAGGAAAAAGGAAAAAAAGGGACAAAAAAAGCGAAAATAAAGTAAAAATAGGTCTAAATGGCTTAAAATGCATTGAAATAGGCTAAAAACTTCAAAAATTTCGCGATGATGGCGTCATAATAGGTAAAAAATTGCGTCATAATTTTTGGGTATTTTTTTCATTTTTCCGCAGGGAGTGGCAATAAAACGGGGGGAGGGGGGAAAATCCTCCAATAAAGCGGGGAGGGCATTTTCAGATCGTGCACAAGTCTGAATAATCCATTAACAAAACTTACACATCCTCCCAATTTGACTCCCACATTTCATCGTTAAACTGTTACGTTGTTAACAGTAGAATACAGGAGACATTTTGGGAAAAGGATGTTTGTTTTATTATTGGATTTATAAATTATTATTTTAGTTTATTCTATGGTATATTGCATTTTTGCATTATAGTTTACCTTTTTATATGTTTTTTGTTCAAAAAATGTTTTTGGTAACAAATTTTTGGGCATTTTCTGGAGTCCGATTTTATTTGGCCTATTTTTTGCTATTATTACTACGTAAAATCTTCTTTGAAACCTTTCTGTACATTCAAATTTCTGTCGGACTTATTCATAGATGAAGCTACACAATTTTCGGCATATTTATATTTTTGCTATTATTATATTTTATTATTACCTACACCCGCCATTGTAAAGGAATTACTATGGCTGAGTGGGTATGTGAAGCGGACTTGATTTCCGCTCTCATCATCCAGGAAATTGTATCTAAAGGCTTTACGACTGTACACGCAGGATGAACACACAATTCCAGGCTGTTGTATGGCTTTTTTTACCCCACCGCAAGCTGAGATGTCTATCTAAAAACAAATCTATTGTAAGAACTCCCGTTGTGATGTGATGATGTTTTAGAAATACTACATCTTATAATATTGTAATGCCTCCCGTTGTGATGATGTTTTAGAAATACTACATCTTATAAAATCCAAGTTAAAATGGAAAGTTAGTGGGTAATGGTGCAACCTAGCAGTAGAGTACCCAGACTAGAGATTGACACTGAACTTCTGTATAAGTTTAAGCCCTGTATCGCCCATCTTTTAGTCAACGAAGCGAAAAACACCAATTTGTTTCGCAATATTATATTTCTGTCAACAATAAATATTAATCAGTCTGATATATGGATGTCAGGTCGACGTCACACTATTAATTAAACTTAATTTAACTGGTCTTGGCAAAATGTAACTTAGTTTAACAAAATTTTCGAAACGATTCAACACATCATATACAAACGTTCTAAAGATAATACAAAACTAATCTGCATGGCCGTAGTCAGGGGGGGAACAGGGGGAACGTTCCTCCTGTCATTTTCTAACAAGCACTGAGCCACCAGGACCGTGCTGACCTTGGGGCAGCACCCAACAGGGCTACGGGTACCACCTGATTGCTGGATCTTTTCTCTTATAGAAATGAATCCAGCTTAGCATGGCTAGAAAAAGGTTGTTGTACGTCAGCCACACATGGAAGTTTTCCAACTAGGAAACCATTGGACACATACAGCTCTATTGTGTGTGGAGTTTGTACCACTGGCTTTGCAGGAACACCTATGCTGCGCATGTACGACGTTAAATAGTAAGATCAACGACAGGCGACTTAAAAAAATCATTTTTACGAAGACCTCGGAATGGGTGAACACTGCATGCAGTGAACACTCTAGTGGTAAAGGCTGCGTACATCGTTATTAATGTTGGACGAAGAATCTCAACCATGGGGGTAAAACTTTTTTGCCCCTCCTGGCTTGTCTTAGCGCCTGCCCTTTGCATAATCTGCATAGGGAAAATAAGTTTCACGTAATGCAACAACAACAGCAACAACATTTTCACATAAGCACTGGATAAAATGCATCATTTACCAAAAAATGACCCGCAGTTCTTCCGATGAAGGGGTATACACTACACCCAAAATTAGTAGGGTTTGTCCCAAAAATTTTTTGAGTATACCTCAAATACCCCCATTTTTAGCATTTTTAGAACTGGAACTCCTAGTTCCCCCACTCCCCAAAATTGTACGTGGGTGTCCAAGGTACCCCCAAATTTTCAGGGGATGATTAGATCAAAATGACGCCACACTGCAAACTAAAATAACTTTTCTCTGAAAGCTCAAAACTTAACAGTTTAGTAATCACCTAAAAAAACCAACTATAAACACATTTTAGTACCTGTTTCCTGAAGAACACGAGACGGTCTTTATCTTCGGGAATGGGGATGTCTGTTTTGCAATTGACGCATTTGTTGCCATTATCTTCGCTTTTGATGATTGGTAATTTTTTTTCGGCTGCGTAAAAAGGAATCAAATACTCAAAAAATTCACCAAAATAAGCTCCAAGCAGTTCCACCACAGCTCTAAACCGTAACACTTTACAAAACGTTGTTACTATGACAGACACAATGAGTCAGAAACGTCATAAAATATTCGTAACTGTTACTCTTTTTATCTTTTTACACAAAACACTGTAAACCTTAGGGTCAGGGTCACGTTGATTTTAAACTGATTGTGACTCTTTATGTCAGAATAGCGACTAAAAATTTTGTTCTGAACAGTTAAACAGTCATAGTATTATTGATTTTGAAATTTGATTTTAAACGGTTTATTGTTCCTTCATATGGACACTGTAATAAAATAAAACTCCTATATTGCATTGCCTTGAAGGAATTTTCTTCCAATACAAAACTTAATTGATGCAAAGTTGATATTTGGGATTTGGATTACAAAATGTTCTAAAAACTTTTTGACTTTTTCTTAAGACGTAAAAAAATTAATTTCAAAATATACACAATTTTTTAAAAAATTGTAACTTTATTCCTTTTACATTCAGCCTTAATCTTCTCTTCCACCCTAAACCAAAACAGTTTTCTTATTTCTGGTAATGTATTGCAAGCACTAAAACCAATATCCATAAGACCATCAAAACCTTTAAACCATAAATTTGACGTTGCATGCAAGATCTACAACCTAATACAGCGTTGTTTTTAATTCAAAAATAGTAAATGACAGTGAACTTTAAATTAATAAAATTTACTGAAAGCAGCTTACGTGTTAACGATCAGAAAAGATTTGGCCCGAGTCATGGCCACGTACAGAAGATTGAATTCGTCCATGTTGTTTTGCTTTAAATCCGATTGTTTCTAAATTAAAAATAAAAAAAATAAAAAATAATAGCAAAATATTAGTTTAACTTTTCAAAAAGCTTCCACATAATTATTTTGGGTAAATAAATAAAAAATCCTTAAAAAGGATCGGCTTTAATAAATGATCAGTTAGTTTTTCACAATTTTAAATAATTTACCTCAATATAAAACAAAAGGTAGTAAATTAAAGTTACGCGCAAGAAGGATATTCATATCAGTGAAATGAATAAAGATATATTTACAACTTTTAAGTGATGTTTCTAATGAATTTTAAAGACAATTTTTGAAAATTTTTTTTGTGCTGTCGCACGATTTTTTAATGTTATACCTTTTTAAACCTACAATTTTTCAAGTTTAACTTGAAAACGCAATGCAAATAAAAGCAAAAAGAATCTTAGCGCGAAGCGCAAAATTTTTTTACCTTTTTTAATGTCTTTTTTACAGTATTTTGAAAATTTGGAGTACAACCCCCCTTTCAAAAAATTTGTATGGAGTTTACCCCCCTTTCCAAAATAATGGCTACGCCCCTGCCAAAATTCGTTAGCTTTAACTAGATTTGATTTCTTGTCGAATATTGTAATGTTACATATTCTTTTTGAGGCTGCGAAAAATAGATGGTACTAGAATTTAGGAATAGTTTGGGGAAAAATAGTTTTTGCTGTGCTTCGCTTGCCTCCCATTCTTTTTGCTGGCCACCTATATCAATCTAACGCATAAAAAGACCGACTTCATTTTTTACAATTAAAGACAAGTGTTTTCAGCAATAGTGACGTAATAGGGTTTCTCCACCAATTTTTTCTGCCAACATGAGAACTTGGAAAATCAAAATAAAATTCTGTTGCACAATATCTTGTTGTTGATGTGTGTAACCAACCAAAATTTCCATCAATCTTAGGCTGGGCCGCCGGGCAAATTTTTCGCCTTCCTTAACCCCTTTACCATTCCCGGAGATATTGAACGCTGCTACGGCAGGTTCACCTGTAGGTGGGCAGCCTCCCGGATTTAGGAGGGTTATATCTGACGGGCAAAATTTAGAAGGGAGAAGTGTCCTAAAATTTTTTTGAGGTATACCCTAAATATCCCATTTTTAGCGTTTTTAGTACAAGGACCCCCCAAATTTCAGGGGGTGTGGCTGCCCAGGCTACCCCCAAATATTAGGGGGAAGGTGTCGTCGGCAGTTTTGAGATCTTTTTGTGGTATCATAATCCTATCCCCATCCTTCTGCCCACCTATGGGTTCACCCGTAGGTCCTCTGGTTTCTAAGTCGCGTTTATTAGATTGTATGTAAACAGATGCGCACTGCGCAGATATTTTTGTACCGGTTTTTTTGCACAGCGGGCAGTCCGGTAATTATATAGGGTTGGGTTGATTTTATGTAATAAATGAGAATGGAGGAGAAGAGATTACTTTGAATCAGGTAAGGGTTCTTCTCATCCTTTGAGGAAGGCTTTCTTCCTCTTTGTTGATTGCAGGTGCTTTGTTTGGAATATTGGGTTTACATTGTGTTATTTAAGTGATTACTTTTAAGAATGTGTTGGTTTATTATGTTTGTTGTGCATGCCTTTTAGGATGTTGTGAATGTGTGTTGTTGTTCTTCAGTGCCAAGGTATTAGGTGATAGCCTCCAGGAACATGACAGCATCCACTGGTGTTTCCAATAGATCTTCTAATTTGAGTGTCATTGGATGTTGAGGGCATAATAAAAAGGTGTTTGACGACGTCATGAGGTTTGCCCCTGCAGTGGGGGCATTCGTTCTTAATGGAGTTGTTGATTCTGGATTTGAACTAGTTAAGGCGGTGGCAATGTCCGGATCTAAGTTGTGCCAGGAAGGTTCTTTGACTTTCTGGGGAGTTGTTCTACTGTTTGCTATTGCGGCACAGATTCTTGCTTCAAATAAGTCCTTTTTTGCTTTTCCTTTGGCTGCTAGGAATTTGTTCTATTTAACCCTTAGATCCATGATCTTTATTAGAAGCGGCAGAACTGCGACAGACTTGTCAGCAAATAATTATGCAGGGACTTCCCTCATGCCTTTCTCCTAGCCGTTTAACGACAACATCATCATCATCTGTGTAAATAATGCTGGCTGCAGGCATCCCGCATAGAAAATTTTACAGAGAAACTGCCACAAGTTCCTCTGTAACCCTCCTCCTTTATCCTGGCTTGAGACAGGAACTGTATAAACAGTGGTGGAGTTCCGGGAGTTGTTGATCAGTCAATTGGTGGCGGTTTTCGTTTTAATAGCGCGTTAGGTTGGAGTTGCGAAATGTTTTCTTTGACAAAATATGAGTGAATGTTTCATTGGATGGTTTTTGCGGTAAGCATGTGGTTGTAGAAACTTTTGGCCGTCGGTCCAAATTTTGATTGAAGAGTATGTTTCATCTCTCTTGGCCTATGATTATTAGCTGTGATTCTGTTAGATGGATCTGTTGGCTGCATGGTTTTTGCTAAAAATTGTGTTGAAAGAAGATTGGTATGGTTTTTGATTGGTAGGACTTTAGTCTCTTGATGAACATGGTCAGTTTGTGGCAGCCAGTTGCTATCCTGAGACCCGTGTTTTGGGTTGTTTGTAGTTTTTGAAGATGAGATTTTGATGGTTTGGGTGACCATATTGGGGCTCCGTAGTTGAGAATTGGGCATACTATTGCTTTGTAGGAGGTAAATATTGTTTCTTTTTGTTAGCCCCAGCTGGTGCCAGCCAGGGCTTTGAGAATGTTGTTGCGCCTGGATGCTTTGTTGCTTATGTTGGTGGCATGGTTATTGAATGTTAGTTTTAGATTAAAAGTAACACCCAGGATTTTGGGCATTCTTCAAGTATAACCCAATTTTCTGGTCACCGGAAAGAAAATACAGGATGGACTACTTTAAACATGGATGAACTACTTGTTTAAAACCGTTATTTTTCAAAAACAACCCATTAAATTAAAATTATGTTTTTAATAAATCTTAGACAAAGTTATAAATTTATAAAAATTATCATGAAAAAACTCATAAACAACCTAAATCCTGGACTATAGACCTTAGTTTTCCTAAGCAACCTAAGCAAAACCTGAAAATCAAACAAAACATTAAATTTAGCTTGATTTTAAGGTTTTGCTTAGGTTGCTTAGGGAAATTAAGGTCTAGAGTCCACAATAAATGTTATTTGTGAGTTTTATCACGATAATGTACTTGAAAAATAACGGTTTTAACAATCCATCTTTCCGGTGACCGGAAAAACGGGTTATACTTGAAGAATGCCAGATTTTGGTGTTTTTGTTTAGCGGCAAAAGTTTGCCGCTAAACAAAAACCCCAAAATGGCAATCTACCCCTGGCTACGCCCCTGGGCTATTGTATTGTATAAAATTAAAGTTTGCTTATTTAAGTATTGATATTGCATCTAATCAGATGAGATAAAGTGCGTTATGATTGGCAACCGCACTTTGTCTTTTTCTGTAGCTACTCTATTATGCTCAACGCTATTCCCACCAAATGTGAAAAGAGTGGATTTCCCTTTACCTTCTGCAGCTGTCGAATATACTTGACGGAATAAAAATCGTCCGCCAGTTGAACGGCTTCAAACTCCATGCCTTTGGCTTTGTGCGCTGTCGTCACTAGGAAGTCGGCAAACAGCGCATCAGTGGTATGACAATTCTTGATGTTTTCCAGATATTCTGGTATCTAAAAAAACCTAGTTTTTCATTATTTTAAAAAAAACTTTTACAATATTTTTTATTACTGAATATTTTTTCCTCAAGCATGTATTTGTAATACTTTCCTGGCATTTATCGGTATTCACAAAATCATCTGCAACACTTGGCATGCCCACGCCCGGCGTGTCATGAACATCTGACAGTATTAGCATCACAGTTGACGTGCAAGCTTTTTGGTATCGTTTTAACGTAAAAAGCCTGTAAGTCCATTGACATTGACATGGAAAATTTCCATGACACGCCAGGCTCTATAAGTGTAAAACAACAAAAAATTATTCTCAAAATTTTTAACTGGCGGTGCAAGTCGCAAATTTTTTGAGGTGAGTATTTTCCAGCTATAAAAAATTAGCCAATTATGCCTAATGAGTATTCTGTAAAAAATAAACAATGGTTAACCTACCTTTGACCCGTGTTTTTTGACAATACTGATATTTCTCTGCAGTTCTACATCATAGGTTTTCTCCGCAAAAGTTCTCAGATCTCCCAAGTCTTTAAACTTTTGAAACAACTTCTTCTAAAAATTAACTGAAAAGTTATATTATTATTATTTTGATTATTAAAGAGCAAGACTAAAAAGAAAAAACAACAGGGAGTTAAGAAATTTATCTCTAGATCTTCTGCTGAAAATTCAGGTAAACCATCATTCTTTGGATAATCGTGACAAAGAATGTACGCAGTAGATAAGGTACCCCCTTTTAAGAGTAATATGAGTGTTTTAGTTTTATTTGGTTTGTGATTCACTATAAAAAAATTATATACCTTTATATTTTGTCCATTTCTTTGACTTTCAGGAAGACTTAAAGTGTAAATATCTATAAACACAAAATTAAAATTAAAAAAAAAAAAAACAAAATTATTTTTAACATTTTTTCTTATCACTAATTCTCATTTTTACACTCGAATAATTATAAGAAGTAAATTACGCATGCTACTGCCTATGCAATATAATGGTACCATAAGCAAAATAAGTGGGTTGTGGATGTGAGTGTCCATCTGAACTCAAAAGGACACATGGACAAGCTGGTTAATAATAGGTTGATTTTTAGAATCCAAAAACAAATAATATTACTACATCAGATTTGGTTTGTTTGCTCATATTCCGTATACTTCTAAGTAGGTATTACCATTTTTTATCATCTTGCACCATATTATAAAAATAATAATAGGGTCAACATACCATTTAAACAACTAAAAAGAGGATCTCCTGAAAGGATTATGGACAGGATTATAAATTGAATAGAGTCATATCTTTAAAATGAGCATCACTTTGTTATATCCCAAAAAAAACTGCATTTAGGTAAAAAAATGTTAACAATGAGGAAAACTTATCAAGAATTAATCAGAAATTTAATAAAATCAACAACGATTTTAAAAGCGTTTTTAAATAAGCTTGCAGTTTTGAATATTAAACTTCTTTTGTGCTTGGAAACTTAGTACTTTACGTGACAGTGAAAATATTTAAAAATTGTATTTCTTTACCTTTTATGTCGTCAAAATCGAACTTCTGGTAGCCACCAATAATATGCAATCGTCGTTTAGGAGACATAGAAGCGATGTTAGCACCTAAATGTTTCATTAATAATGCTATTTTTATTAGTCGTATGTTTGTGAGCGAACATTTTGTTTACAAAATGATTGTTTTCCAACATTGCGACTGATTTACACAAAAAATTTTTTACGATAGGCCGTTTACATTACAAGCGTGAGAGTAGCTTGGCAATTATAATTTTTGCAACCCTATGAGTAGATCATTAGGTGCGGCTAAAATTTTTCTAAATGCAAGTACCCCATGTGTATTTGTATATTTGGTTAACTGTGTGTTTGTATGTAAAACTTTGTGTTTGCATGTAAAACAGTGTGTTTATATATCCGGTTAAATTATTATTTTAAATTCTAGAATTAAAAATTTTTTCCTCTTGGGCATTCTGCGCCCTCCTGCACCCCCATCATACCCCACATTCTGAAGGACCCCTTTAGACTATACATGGTCACGGGAAGGTTGGGAGAGGCTTAATCCCCCGCCCTAATTTTGAAATGGAGGGTTTAACACCATACATGGGCACGGGGGGGTTGGGGGGGTTAACCCCCCCAAATTCTGAGAAGGGGGGTTTAACCCCCCCACTCAGAAGTGGGGGGGAGAAAAAGTTAACCCCCCCAATTTTGAAAAAATGAAGAAAAAAATGTCTTTAAAATGACTTTTAACTGCCTCCAAACTTAAGTTTTGAGGTCAAAATAAATGTTTTAAGCAATAAAAAGCTCAAAAATGCAATAAAAAGGGCTTTTTGACCTAAAATTAGCGTTTTTTACCTATTTTTTCTTCAAAATCGAAAAACGATATGGGTAAAATGCACTCCAGAAAAAAAAACGATATGGGTATTTTTCGTTTCTCAGATTTTAACCCCCCCTAATTTGGGGTTTAACCCCCCCCACTCCGGACCAACTTGCCCATGTATGTTTAACACCCCACCACACTCAGAAATGGGGGGGAAAAGGTTAACCCTTCTCCAATTTAGGAAACATTAGCAAAAAAATCTGTTTAAAATGACTTCTAACTGCCTCCAAACTTAGGTTTTAAGGTCAAAAAGAGTGTTTTAAGCCATAAAATGCACAAAAATGCAATAAAAAGGGCTTTTTGACATAAAAAGAGCGTTTTTACCTATTTTCCCTTTAAAATCGAAAAACTATATGGGTTAATTGCATTCCAGAAAAAAACGATATGGGTAAAATGCGTTTCTAGAATTTTACCACCCCCCAATATAGGGTTTAAGTTTAACCCCCCACTTCTAACCAACTTGCCCAGGTATGCTCCAGACCAAACACAGAGATTACCCCAGTATTACCTACCCCAGAGACCGCCCCCCATTGAAATCCAGGGCACGCCACTGAATTTTTGTATAAACAAGTAACCCGTGTCAGCCATACGGCTGACAAATAATTTTCTTGCATTTTTTTATATTCATTTACTAGTTTTTTTTTGAAAATTCAACCCTTTTATGCCATTCCTGTGATTGTAAGCTTTACAGTGATACCTCAGTTACCCACTCTAATTTTAGTTGGGAGAAGGGTCTTTCCCTCTTTTGGTGAAAATATGTTGTCCAGCGTAAAGATGTCCGTGTTAATTTTTTACTAATTTCAACCACCTTATGATGCTCCCTGAACTATAAGGTTTACCATAATATCCCATTTATCCTAATTTTTTCTGTGCTTGGGGAGGAAGGTTCTTCCATCTTTGGTAAAAATATATTGTCCAATATAAAGATGTCTTTGTTATTTTTTTAAAAATTTTAACCCATTTATGACATTCTCCAGACATTGGCGAATTACTCTTACCAATAAGTTTGAGCCGATTTGAAGATAAAAATTTTTTCAACTTTTAAAGTCCATAGGGCCCTGTTTTTGTAAAAATGTGTTGTCCAACCAAAAGATGTCCATACATTTTTTTTTTAATTTCAACCCCTTTATGACATTCTCCTGTCTGTAAGCTTTGCAACGATATCTCATTTAGCCCAATTTTTGTTTGGTTGGGGAGGAAGGTCGTTCCCCTTTTTAGTGAAAAAACGTTGTCCAGTATTAAGATGTCTATGTTAATCTTCCCAAAAAACATCACATTCTGGTTTTACATTGGTTACTTACTCTTATCAATTAGTTCAAGTCAATTCAGAGAAAAAAAATTCAATTTTTAAAGTCCGTTGGTTCCCCCTTTGTGAAAATGTGTTGTCCAGGCTAAAGATGTCCATGAAATTTTTTTTCTAAATTTGAACACTTTTTGAGATTCCCCGGATTATAAGCTTTGTAATATTATCTTATTTAGCCCAATCCCATTTGTGGTTGGGGAGCACGATAATTTCTTTTAGTGAAAAAAACGTTGTCCAGTATAAAGATGTCCATGTCCTTTTTTAAAAAACATGATATTTTGACTTTACATTGGCTAATTACTTTAACAATTAAGTTTAAGCCAATTCCTAGACAAAAAATTTTTTAACTTCCAAAATCCATGGTGAACCTTTGGTTTTCCCTTTGGTGAAAACGTTGTCCGGTATAAAGATGTCCATGTAAGTTGTCTCAAAATTTCAACCCACTTACGACATTCCCTGGGGTATAAGCTTTCCAACGATACCTCATTCAGCTTAATCCGTTGGGTGGTTAGGGAGGAGTTAGGGAACACACAGACTCACTCACACACACACACACACACACACACACACACACACACACACACACACACACACACACACACACACACACACACACACACACACACACACACACACACACACACACACACACACACACACACACACACACACACACACACACACACACACACACAGACATTACGTCTATTTATATAGATAGAAGATTCAGAAATATTATCAAAATGTTCAAAAATATTTTGTGATTTTAAACTTCTGCAAAACTTATGTTCATTTCCCCCTCCCCACTATAATTAGCTATCTAAATTCTAGTTTTAAGTATAAAAGGTTTGTTTTGTATAATCAAAAAAGTATTGGATTTCAATTTTAGACAAAACTTTGGCTTGTACAGTCCAGTTCCATAATTGGCAATACTCCCCTCCTGTGCAATAAAAAACCAATATCAAGATGTAGACAGG